>JAEQBH010009076.1:0-86178 GCA_016808115.1 Tetrastigma voinierianum | reverse complement strand
ATGTATATGAAATAGGTATGCATATGTTAAAGTATCATGAAAGTTTTAAAATGTGTAAAGAATGCATATGTGTTTTAATGATAAAGTAAAGGATTTAAATGTATTTATAAATGTATTTTGAAGAAATGTTTTACTGATGGTTACCCTAAACCCCCTAAGGATCAAGTATGACTGAGACGCCGAGGTACCTTAAGCTTAAAGATTTAGAGGGTAAAGTTATAGGTTACTAACTAAGGGAGGGAATTAGGTGTCTAGAGTAATATCCTTTACACGTGATAAGGTGCTATGGACTGAACCCTATGCAAAGCGTGAGTTCTCCGTTAAACAGAGTGGTTATGACCGAATGTGACTATCCTCACCGTCGCACTTAAACTGTTTCAAGTGTGTTTATTCCCTCGGTTCCACTAAAGAAAGAAAGAAAAGAAAGAAAGAAAGAAAGAAAGTTTGAGGCATAAAATGTTTAAGGCATAAAATGGATTTTAATGTATAAGTATTTATTATCGTAAAGAAAGAAAGTTTAAGGCATAAATGTTTAAGGCATAAATTGATTTTAATTACTAAGTATATTATTTGATATATACTGAAATGTTATCTTAATGACAATGTACACTCACTCGGGCTCTTTTTAATTTCATATTCTTTCCATATGTTTCCAAAAACATTTTCAGACCCAAGACAAAGGGCCAGAGTACCCTCCGCACAAAGTGAGTCGAGCCATCGAGGAGACGAGTACATGTGAATCCATTGTATAAATAGTTGCGGTATTTTATATGTCAGTAGTTTGTCAGTGTATATATGCATATATGGATATTTTGAAAATGAACTACTTAGGTGGTCGGCTTATCCCATTTCTCAAGCCTCAATCTTTTTATAAACTGCATGGAATTGAAGAAGTTTTGAATGTTTGATGATTGAAAGGAATAAAATGTATATGGTATATATATTGTGTTGATCGAGTCATGGGACGAGGAGTCCCAAACGGAAGTTGAAAATTTGAAAGATTAGGAAGTGTTTTTAAATGCTTATGTGTATTTGTAAATTTGGGAAAGTCCGAAAAAAACAGAGGAAACTTCCGCTCGATTTCAAAATCTAAGTGTTTGAAAAGAAAAAAATTTTACCACTTCGCTTCCGCATTATTTTCTAAAGATATGTAAAGGATTGTAAAGGGGTTCGCTCCATGGATTTTATTTGATAGTTTCGGTGAAAAAGTTTCTACATCCATCGAGTGCCGGAGGTCCCCTGACCAAGGAGGTTAATCCGTCGAGATCCTTCAAAGGAGAGCTCCCGTCGATTTCGCGGAAAATGTCTGCGTTACCCGACATTCACAAGTATTCCGCGGGCTGACGGGTATTCAACCCGACTTCAGTGGATCGGGTGTCAGCGGTGATCGCCGATCTCTCAAAGTCAAATCAGAAATCTTGATCATCGACATTCCCTAAGCATCGCCAGTCAGCATTGTGAACTTGCCAAAAGGGCGTTTCGGTGGCGATAGGTCTGCTGCCTCTCTGATGATTAAGTCAACAAAAAGTGCGGAGAGGGAGAAGAGAATAATAGGAATTAGAATTGCTTACCTTCCCCAGTGGGGGATCTTTTCGACTTATAGGGTTGGATTCACGAAATCCCCTCCTTCCTTCTTAGGGTAGGATTTTATCTTCTCCTCATTTAAGGGAGGAAATCTTCTTTTCCTTATCGATGACTAGTTCTTCCTTATCAAGAGTTATTTTTCCTTTCACAATCTCTCGTGAGGAGGCGGATTCAAAGCTAGAAAATCCACTGATAATATCGCCCTTGTGAATTTTCCACTTCTAGATGCTTATTCGAAATATACTTCCCATATGGGATAGAATTCCCATTTGGGGTAGAATGGCTAGTTGGCGAACTTGAAGTCCTAGGCGGGCCGCCTTGAGCAAGCCTAGGAAGAGTTTGTCCTTGCTTTCCTAGGCGGCCTCTAAAGATTCTCCCATCTGAGAAATGTCCGCCTGGTCTTGGTGAGGTGAATGGAATTAGGTCTTTTCACAACACGGGCCCCGGGTCCATCTGGATCCCAGAGATCATGGTACTCACAATGCCCCTCTTTTCCTTTAGCTGGAGTTTTTGTGTTATTTCAATCGGGGGAAAATATTGTGGTTTCAAATGTTAAATGTTGAGGGTTGAAATATTTGTGAAAAAGGATTAGTGCATTAAATGCGCTCAGAGGCGACACTTGTGTGTGTTTAAGGCTCATGGGAGACGCACGCCTCCCAATGTGCATCCTACGCGTCTCGTTCTAACAACGCATTTAATGCGTTTGTCAACCCCCTTCCCCTATAATTAGGGATAATGATCTAAATATTGGTTTCTTTTACATTTTCTCGAAAGGTTTGCTTTTTATTTTGATTCGCATTTCCATCCTCCTCTCGCGCTCAAAATTTCCTTCCAAAGGAGTTGTCGAAGACTCTTGACGTTTCAACGACTTTTGACTTTCTAGTGAGTGTTTGGTACTCAAACCTTTTTTCGCGTCGCTGGTTTGCTTGAGTCTCTCCGTGGTTGGAGGTGTTCTATTAGTTTTCATGAAGGTTTTTGGTTTACTTTCTTTAGGTCCTATCCCCGGTGGATTGTTAAATCCCTAGGGGAGATTTCTTTTTCCTTTCGAGGGTTCTTTCCTTTCTTCCTTTCTTATTTTTGATTTATGGACCTCAAGTTGACCCCTTCTTCTACTCCCTTTTTTTTTATCTGCCTGTAGAATGACAAGAGGTCACGTAGAGGTTTCGACTAGTCAGGCTGGACGTAAAAGGGGTACTCCTCGAGAAATGTCTACTGGAAGCAGACTAGTTGCTGCCATGTCTATAGAGGAACTGAGGTTATACAGCCTAATTCCTACCGAAATCAATCTGGAGACATCAGACGGTCTAGCTACCTCAACTATTAGGGAGGCGGAGAATTTCGCTTATTTTACACAGGAGCAGTTTGCTACTGGGCTTCGCCTCCCCGTTCCATCATTGGTAAAGGCCTTACACTTTACCCGCACTCTCCTCAGACTTCATTCATCCGAACGCTGATTTTGACGGTGTCACATCCCACTTTTATAGGTCAGGACTTAAGACTGCGGAACGGGTAGGCTTAAGGCCACCAAAACCTCAGAAGCCTAAGTCCTATAATTTCACCGAAAAATTCGCAAGACCTATTCGCTTCTATAACAAATGACAAATCCTCGTTATTCGCAATATCAATCTAAAATCTACTAATGATTGTTCAAAATCTCATATCATGATATTATCTCAAATAACATAACAATGTAATTCCGTGGTCATCCACTAACAAAACGACCCCAATGGTCTCATCAAAATATCACACAAGGTTTCATCAAAAGAAAAATTTATCCAACTCAACTATTCAAAATTTATCGATGAACTCAAACAATTAACCCAATAAACTAAGTTAATTCACCATGGAGCCTTCTAGAAACTTAGACTCTCATTCACCAAATAAACAAAATAATAATCCATTACATGTTTCAAATAGAATCCAAGTGGTCAAGAAATGCCTGGATTCTCCTTTCTCTGTCTACCCTAAAAAGGAGGAAATCAACGGGGGTGAGATAACTCTGTGAGTAAAAATATATCACCACTCTGTGAGGCTAGGTACTCAAGGCCAAATTTCACAAGGATGGTTATGTTCAATCAATCAATCACCGTACATAGGTTATGCAACAAATAGCTGCAATATGAACAACAATTATCAAATGAGATTTAGAGGTTTGAAACATGTAAATATAGTTTACCATTCAAGAACTGCATACCTTGTACCTTATACCGGGAACTGCATATCTCCAACCAAAGATCCGTAGAACGGGCCGGGTTCTACGCCTAGAGTTTTACCACCTTCTAGGAAGGCACGGCTTTGGCCTCGCACCAAAGGGCAGGTACCATGTGCACATAGCCCGATGACCTCCCATCGCTTAGGTTTTCTCGTGGATTCATACATCAATTGACATTAACGACATAGTTATAGCTAACCGTACTCAAAGATACAACAAGAGATAACACCAAACAATAAGAGTTAGTCGACCGTGCTCTCGCATGAATATCTCATCAGGACACGTGACTTGTGGCATATGACAAATTCAATTCAATGAATGCTCAAGAATAAGGGTCTTAATCATAGTCAATTACTACGATCAAGTCAAACAATGAAAACACCGCTATACATTTCAAAGGTGCAAGTACGATGATATAAATTTACTCACCTCCCTATTAGTCTAGGCTCGCCTAGGGTTATTCACCCGAACGCAGAGCCTTCCCCAAGACTCAAAAAGCTTTGAAAGAGCTAATCCAAGAATTTCACTCAATGAAATATTTCATGTAGAAATTTTGTTCTTCAAACCCTAGATCCGAAAGTCGTACGTCCTCTGGAATTCTACCCGTCAAAGAGAAATTCAAAGATGAATAGAAATGATTTCCTTTTCTTATTCCAATTTATACTAGGGTATCTATTAGGAAAATTACCTTTTTTAATTCCCCTTTCATTAAATTAATTAATTAATTACTAATTGAATTACCATTATTATTTTTTATATAACGCCTAATTGAATTATTTGGTTATTTCCATAAACGCTCAATTCAATTATCATTATTTTCATAACGTATTCATAAAACTTCACATTATTATTTTCCGTAACTTATACCTATACAAATTCCTGACATTATTATTTTCCCTAACTTATACCTATACAAATTCCCTGGTGTTACATGATACCAACTTTATAAAAAAGTTTAGTCCTCTAACTCGACTTACTGTAGTCTTGAAATAATTGAGGATGTTTTTCTCTCATCTCTTCTTCTAACTCCTGGGCGGCCTCAATACTATGATTCCTCCATAGGACTTTTACCAACTTGAAAATAGCATGTCGTAGAGCCTTATTCATCACATCTACAATTTGAATGGACACCTCTTCATAGGTCAAGTCCTCATAAATCTAAATAGGCTCCAACTCCACAACATGAGAAGCATCGAAAACATATTTCCTTAAGGTCGAAATATAAAACACATTATGAATCTTATACAGGTATGGGGGCAATGCTACTTTATATGTTAAGGTACCTACTTTCTCTAATATTTCAACAGCCCACAAATCAAGGACGAAGCCATTTCTCAACAGATTTTCAAACTTCCAAATATCTCAATTTAACTCAATAAGCAAATTTTATATAACATAATCACTAAATTCAAATACCGACATTGCTTCGGGATTATCAACATAACACTTGTGTGTACCTTATTTTTCTTCCAAATTTCTTCAATCAGGACTATCCTTTCAAGAGTCAATTACACAAGTTCATGTTAATTATTTATTTATTTTTCAATATGATCATACACATAGGATCATAAACTTCTACCATAAACCTTCTCAAGATATAATCTCATTGCTAGCTTAAAACTATTCTACAAGAAAATTTAACCAAAGGTAAGAACTCATTCTGATTATTTTCCAAGTCTAAAACAATATATTCCATCAAATATTTCCAACTTATGACATTTTCCCCTCAATTAGTCATTAGTCTAAGTATGGAAGCTACTATCAAAACTAACTTAGTACTTCGATTTTTTTTTATTCATGTATTTTCATTAATTTTATTTTTATAACATATATTTGGACCTTACTTTACTTCAGAAAAATTCCCATAATTTATTTCATTCATTGGGTATTTTTAAAAATTCTATTTTGGCCAACTCGCTTCATTAATTTGACCTACTGGTATATTTTCCTAAAATTCCATTTAATTGAGAAATAATTCCTAAAAATTATTATAAATTCATGATGGACCTTAAAACACCTAAAACTTAAATTCCATGAAAAAAAATCATTTAAAAAAATGTTTGGGGGTGTTACAGATGGGTTGCAGTGTGCTAAACTCTCTTTACCAATTGGATATCTTACTGGTGGAGATATGCTTTATTTACACTTTAAAGTTTGAGACTAAGGGTCCCCTGTCCATGTAGACCCACAGTCCCTGGCTACAATTCGTAACCGGGCTCCCTAACTCCCCTAAGATGGAGGCGAAAGGGGTCATCCAGGTTAAGGGCCCGTGGTATGAAATCCCTAGCTCTCCAAGGCTTCCTTTCAATCTAAACTAATCCCTTACATTCCCAGATTTGTCTTTGTTCCTGTTTTTGTACATCTTTCACTTCCATAGGTGGTGGATGTATTGACATACCTTTCTTCTTGATGATTTGTAGATAGGCTCAAACGAGGCTGGCTAGTCAACTAGGTGGAGAAGGTGAGGCTAGATCATATCCACCAGCTGTTGGAGATCACAAAGAGAGAGCGCCATCACAAGCTCCTTCTATCTGCAAAGAACTTGTAGGATTTGAGTGCCAGTCCTTTCCCACATAGTGCATGTTCTTCCTCGTCCTTTGCCTAGTGAGATCGTCAAGGGCGAGCATTTTGTTATTATGAACCTTCTGAAGTCGTTGCCCGGAGGCTCTACCTAGGCGGAGGCAGTTCTAGAGCCCCTTATCCAGCTAGATTGTCTACCTTTTTTCGTGCAAGACCTCAAGCCTGCTCCCCAAGTGGTAACAAAGAAGAAGAAGGAGTCTCGGCAAGCGAAGGTTGCGGACGAGGGACTGGAGGGGTTTGTGGACTAGATGAATTCAGTAGTTAGCCAATCAACCGCTATAGAGGTCAAATGTAGCCTCGCCATTGGATTTATAAGCAAATGCGCAGCGTCGCTAACGTACAGGAGGGGACCACACCAAGGCCTCGTGATTGTCCAAGCCGCCTACCGGTATCGTTGTGGACTCACAAAACAAGTCCTCGAGGCCCCGTCATATCGTGCGTACCAGATTTCTCAAAATGCTTCAGGGCAATGCTGAGGATGAGGTTCCAACCAGAGAATTTCCCCGTGTTGACAATGCGTCTGTCGAGGCTTCACTTGTTGAAGCGACTGATGAGCCGCCATCGTGGGTCAGATGAGCCCGTTTCGCGGTTGATGGTCCGGAGACCCCTTGATAGGCTGGTGCTTAGTTCGTATGTTGAGCCAATGGAGGGGCTGTGCTTATGAGGACGCCCATTCACTCAAGAAACTCCGCCTGCATCGATTAGGCCATTCGACCAGAGGGACCCTTTCGTCTCGCACATGCTCGATCTTTACCCTCATAGCTTCCGCGTACCGGTGGTGTCTCATGGGGAGGAATACTCCATCCCCTTCCTTGTCAACCTGGATAAGAGGTCCTACCAGCACGTGGCTAAGGACTGGATGTATGCACAACCATGACTTCGATGAGACTGTCAAACTGGTATGGTTGAACCTCTGATATTTGACTGTTTGTTTTGATGTTATGATTTCCTTCTAATGTTCTCTTTACAGCCGCAACGCTCTCGTGAACATGGGGCACCAAAGACGTGGAGCCTGGTCGTGAGGTCAAGATGCCAAGAGGTTACGACTCTATGCCTAAGCAGCCACCTCTAAGCATCATGCCCTCAAAGATTCCCTAGGCAAGGCCCAATCCTAGTCCAGAAACTGAGAACGGAAGGCCAAAGAGGGCTCCAAGAAGACGACGAGTGCAGAAAAATAAAAGATAAAGCTAAGGAGAAAGATCAGTTGTCCTGGCCAGCCCATCGTAGCTTTAAAACGTAAGGGTGAAATCGAGGGTGACTCGCTGGGTCAAAGATGTTCCGCCATTGCAGGAAGCTTGTGGGGTGGTAGCAAAAGAAGCTAGGGCATAAGGTCGAGTCCGAGGTCGCCTAACCAGACGGAGCAGGACGCCCTCCTACTAGGAGCTTAGGACTGGCACGGTCTTCTCTCCAGTCTCAAGTCGGTTAGGACAAAGAGGCCACGGAGGAGGAATACAAGAAGGCTCTGGAGGTGATCTTTGCCTAAGGGTATGAGTGTTGTGTTTTCAAACACAACATCTGCGAAGACGGTCCAGAGGTCCTAGAGGGGGTGCCTGACTCCTCCGACCCACTGCCTCCTGAGTTCTTAATGAACCCCGGGTGCCCCCTTGTCCAAGCGGCTGCCGAGGCCACTAAGACCAAAGTTCCTCTGAACGAGGCGGCCAAGGAGCCAGTGGAGATTGTTGCTGTCGAGGACCATGGCAGACTCTGGTTCCTCCTTCTATGTTCTTACTTAATTAAAACTTTTTGTAAAGGGGCCTTGACCGGATGCCATCATTGTGTACTCTCCGAGCACCATTGGTGCTTCAATGAAATACACCTTTTTGTCTACTTCCACTGTTGCTTATTTCTTACTACTAATGCTCTTATAATTTCTTGTTTGCTTAGGCCATTGATTCCTTTCCTTGTGCAACTCCTTTCCTCAATTTCTTGGTTAAGTTAGTTGCTCTAGGACACTAATACTAAGTTGGGAGCATTGTAGGTCTTGCCCTTGTGCCAATAGGTAAGGCACCATCTTTGAGCCTTGGTTGTAGTCAAGAGGCCAAGGATCATCATAGGGCTTGATCATGTATGAACAGGGTGGAAGCCTCTTTTGTTTTTTTTTTTTGGAAGCTCTAACAGGCTTAAATCTGCATTCTGGTCTTTTGGGGGTGCTAGCAGGCTTTGAGTTGTGCGTTCCAGAAGAGCCTTGGGCCAAACGGGCCTTGGGCCAACGAAGTAGCGGGTTTAAAAACCATAGTACTCATAATGGTACTATCTTCCAAACCTTAAGTATGGCAAGCTGGACATGCTGGAAAATTAATGCGCACGTAAAGAGTGTTAGAAGGTGAAGGGTGATTGGTCACAAATCGTGTCAGTAACACGCACGTCCTATCGTTTTCTATTGTGCATGATTTTATGTTGGGGCATTTAATGCATATCGCAGGGCCCTACATAGTGGGTTCGACTTCTTATACTTGTCGCCTATCCACAAAGTCTGGTCGTTGTGATTTATTTTCCTCTCGCTCTGTGAATCGGCAAGGATAAGATAGCAATGAAGGAAAATCACAAAGGGCCTGAGCCATCTTTCACCTATGGCTATGGTTGCTATGTGTTCAAACACAATATCTATGGAGACCAACTAGAGGTTCCAGATTGTATGCCTGACTCTCCGAATTTTCTTTTTCTAGAGTGCGTTGTGGGCCTTCCATGCCCCCCTTTCTAGGTGGTATCCTAGAGATAACCATTGGAACACGAGAGGTGGCTGAGGAGTCTAGCAGAGGTGCCCCCCCCTCGGGGATTTAGGATGAGCATCCATTATGTGGCCACACTCTTCCTCACATTACCCCGTAGTGGCCCCATGGCCACTCTTCTTCTTCCGCTCTTTCCGTAGTTGCCCCAATATGGTTGCTCGGACATATACCATAGTGTAACTAATGACGCCCTAAGAATGTTTACGAGATGTAATTTTTTGTAATGGGCCTAATATGGCCACTTAGACATATATCACCGCGTAACTAATTACGCCATTGGCATATTTATGAGATATAAATTTTTGCAATTCTTTTAACAAACAACCCCCGTTTAGGACTAATGCTTTAGAGACACCAAGGTTAAGTTATATCCGGCTAAGTGCCCTTATTTGGCTCCAGCCTTAGTGGGCGAGCCAAGTGTCGTGGCTATGCTTAGGCATGCCCTAGCAAACCCTCCGGGGACCATGCTTTGCCATGCATCAGTAGGCTAAGGATCATGCCTGGTACTTGTGAAAGTGCCAGCAGGCATGGAGCCTCAGTCTGATCTTTTATGAGTGCCAACAGATTAAGAGCCACAGTCTGTTTTTGAAAGTACTACCAGGATATCAGCCATATTTGGACTTTTGGGAGTGCCGACAAACTAAGAGCTCTAGTCTTTTGAAAGTATTTGTAGGATATCAGCCATATCTGGACTTTATGGAGTGCCAACAATCTAAGAGCCATAGCCTGGTCTTTTGAAAGTGCCAGCAGGATATTAGTCATATATAGACTTTTGTGAGTGCCAGCAAGCTAAGAGCCATAATCTGGTCTTTTGAAAGCGCCAACAAGATAACAACCATATCTATACTTTTATGAGTGACAGGAGGCTAAGAGCAACAATCTGGTCTTTTGAAAGTGCCAACAAGATATTAGCCATATCTGAACCTTTATGAGGCTACCAAAGTTAAGAGCCGTAATTATGTCTTTGAAAGTGCCAATGTGGGATATTAGTCATATCTAGACTTTTATGAATGCCAACAGGTGAAGAGCCACAGTATGGTCTTTTGAAAATGCCAGCAGGATATCAGCCATATCTGGAATTTTATGAGTGCCAACAAGCTAAGAGCCACAAATCTCCTGTCTTTTGAAAGTGCCAAAGAAGATATCACCCATATCCGATCTCATGAGTGCCGCTGAAGCCACTACCACTTGGTCTTTTTGAAAGTGCCGTAGGGATATCGGGCCAGTATCCGACTTTTGAGAAGAGGTAGTTGCAAAATGTCACAATATTTTTAAGACGGTCTTTCATGATAGTAACACTTTTAAAGGAAATTTTACTAGTAATACCTCTTCAGATGTGTGGCATTCCACATTCTGGGTACGGGAGTCCCGTCTAGCTTATTCAACACATATGATCCGGCTACTCCCACTCAAACTACCATTTATGGCCCTTCCCAATTTGATTGAAACTTCCTGTTTGTTCGGTTAGCCGTGTTTTCAAAGACTCTTCTCAAGACCAAGTCACCATCTTGGAATGTTTGCGGTTTTACCCGCTTGTTATACAAGTTTGCCAGCCTTTGCTGGTATGACGTTATACGCACAGCTAAAGCTTCATGGAGCTCGTCTGCCATCCAGGTCTTTAATAACTGCTTTGGCATTAGCCTCTTCAGGAATTCCAGTTCAAAGTGTGAGCATCTCAATTTTTTTAGGGATTATAGCCTCCATCCCGTAAGTAAGGGCAAATGGCGATATCCTAGTTGGTTTCTGGTTAGTGGTCCATTAGGCCCATAGGACTCCTGGTAGCTCATCTACCCATTTGCTGAAATAGTTTGTCACTACCAGTAATAGCTTCTTTTGTGTTGGGCCGGTAAGTAATGATCCAACTATATCAATTCCCCGCTGGGCAAAGGGCCAGGGGCTCATTATGGTTGTCAGGTTCTGAGTCGGCACCCTCAAAATGGGGGCTTGCTATTGGTAGAGATCACACTTCCTAACATAGGCGGTTGCATCCACTCTCTTAGTTGGCCAGTAGAAGCCTTGGGTATGGCCCCTGTGCACCAAAGTTCTATCGCTAGATGGTTTTCGCATACTCCTTCATGGAGTTCTGCCAATGCATACTACCCTTGATGGGTGGTGAGTCATTTAAGATACAGGCCGCTTAGAGAACGTTTTATATTAACCTGGGCCCATTCGGCCAGTGGAAAATCGAGCCGCTCGAACTTGAATCTTGTGGGCTTCGACCCTATTATCCGAGAGTTCTCCCGCTCTCAGGTAGAGAGCTCTTTGAGTAATCTAAGAGGGACATGTACCTTCTATAATTTTCACCCGGCTGTCAGTAATTGATGACTCCAACTGGTAATAGATAGGGAGGAGTACTATTGCTTTTGTTGGTAGGGAGGTGGCCACTACTGTTAAGGCATCCACCTTTTCGTTTGAACCCCTTGGGATATGCTCAAGCTTCCAAGTCGCAAAGCTTTCTAGTCGGAGCTTAACCAAGCATACATACTTGGCCATGTGCTAGTCCCAGGTTTCATACTCCCCATTTACCTGTTCGACGACCAGTTGGGAGTCACTTTGTATGATGATCTTTTCTAAGGATGCGGATATTGCAAGGTCTATACCGGCTAGGATCACTTCATACTCAACCTCATTGTTAGACGCGAGGAAGTCTAACCGTATAGCTTGCTCCATTCTCTCCCTTATTGGTGGTTTAAGCTACAAGCCAACACCGGCTCCTGTTTTTTGGGGAGCACCATCCACACTAATGATCCACCAGTTGGCGTTACTTGGGTCCTCTTTCTATTAGGGGATCTCTACTAAAAAGTCTTCCAATATATGTCCTTTTATTTCCAAGTGAGGTTTGTACTGGATACCAAATTCGCTTAGCTCAATAGCCCATCGGGCCATCCTTTCTGACAAGTCAGGTTTATGTATGGTGCTTCGCATGGGAAGATTGGTCGCGACAACGCATAGGGTGTGCCTTAAGTAAGGGCGAGCTTTTAGCCGCCACACTAGAGCTTCGCTAGCATCGCCTGCTCGAGATAGGTATATCAAGTTTCCGCCTCAGATAAAGATTTGCTTACGAAGAACACTGGTCTCTGTTTCCGGTTTTCATCTTCTTTGAACAAAGTTGCACTCACTGAGACATTTGAAATTGCTAAGTAAAAATAGAGGGTATCACTGATGAGTGCCCAAAAACACTCATTACAAACCCGGGATTTAGTGAGATTTAGAATCACTTTCATATATATATGGCCTCGCTTTGACATTTTCTAATATTTAGTTTTATTTGGTTTTTTGTGGTGGAGAAACACGAGAAAATGCTGAAAATGGAACCTTACATGAGGCCTGGAGAAGAGTGGTGCAGAAAGTAGCCCAACGTCAACGTCACGACGTCCCAACGACGTCCCAATGTCACGACGTTGAGGGAAAGTCTCAACAAACCTTATCTTTTGGAGAAGCTATAAAAGGAACGGGAGAATCACATTGAGGGGGTTCGAAATCAATTTGGAGAATTAAGGTTTGAGGAATTGGAGCTTAGAAGAAGAGAGGAAGACTAGAAGACCAACCTTGGGGAGAGAAGACTTGAAGAACCCGGGAGATCATCATTCCCTCGATACTTAAAGTTTTCTCTATTCCTATTACCATGTCTTGCTTTTTATTTAGCTGGAATGTAACATAATGAGGCTCTAATTTCAAGGTGGTTTAGGTGTTGGTAGAGTTTTGGACATGAATGCTATGTTAAAGCTTATTTTATAATTCCATTATCTTTTATATACTTGTCTTTACCATTAACTCATGCTTGGATGAAATCATATTAATTTCTTATCAATCTTAATATGAGTGGTTCTTTGTAAGATCAGAGAAGTGAATGAAGAATTAGACATTGGTGGGTTAACCTAATAAACTTAGTAATATAGGATTATCAATGATTAGGAGGCTTAGGAGTTCTTTGCACTCTATGCACCTTTAATGCTTGGGATTGAGCCAAGGAGCAAGAAACCTAGTGATAGAGGGAGATCAAATGACCTTGAGAAAGGCTTTGATTACATTAGAGAAGAGATGCCTTGGAAAACACTATATTAGATAATGGAATGGAATCGCAGCATTACATAGTAGGATTGTCCAACAACATCAACACCCTAATCTTTGCATCTTTTTAATCACTTTACATCTAAAACGAAATCACTTTAGTAATAGTTTAATTAGTTTTAAGTCCACTCTAGCCATCAATGCATCATAGTTTGAATATTAGAGGAGTATTATAATTTTGGTACTTAGCATACTACGATTAAGGTGTTCCCTGTGGATCGATATCCATACTTAGGTACACTTTACTACTTGACAAGCGTATACTTGCGTAGAATATGTATTTGGCACTTCTATTTGCATGTCCGCAAAAACACAATCACGCAAAACGTCTATCAAGTTTTTGGCGTCGTTGTCGGGGAGCGCCTATTTATTCGTAATGTTTATGCTAATATCAATAATAAGCACTTCTTTGGTACTTCAGACATTTGTTTAGCTTAAATTTTTTATGTTGTATTTTTTCTTTTGCTTTGTGACAAACTTGTAGGTATGATAGGTTGTATGCGACGGGAACCAGCTGAAAATCTTATTCCTTTGGATCCTAAAATGGAGAGAACTTTGAAAAGAATTCTGAGGGACAAGAGATAAGCAGCTAGAATGGAACAACTACATGTGGGATCGATGGAAGAAAATAGAGACGACGATGTTGGTTCGACTAGAGGAGGTAGTATACATCCTGATGCGGCAAATATGGATAATTTGTTACCACCTATTAGGGATTATGGTCGCCCGTCTGCGGTTACTCCACCTGTGATTAGGAGACCATCAATACAAGCAAACAATTTCGAGCTCAAGTCCATCACCCTCCAGTTACTGCAAGGAATCCCATTCCACGAGCTCGCACATGAGGACTCGAATGCTCATATCCTTAACTTTTTAGAAGTGTGTGATATAGTGAAATATAAACTAGGTGAGTGATCATGCTATTCTGGCTCAATCGTTCCCATTCTCATTAAAGGATAAAGCTAAGCAAAGGGTCGATTTCAAACGCTCGATTCAATAACACGCGGGATGACTGACAATAAATTTCTGCTAGATTCTTTCCACTAGAAAAGCAAGCAGTTGAGAATTGACATTAGTAGCTTTTATCGCATGAAGGAGGAAGCCTATTCTATGAAGCGTGAGAGATTCAAAGATCCATTGAGAAAGTTCCCTCATCATAGCTTCACCAAATGGATGCAAGTCCATCATTTCTACAATGGGTTGAGTCGTCCCACTACGACTCTTATTGACGCTTCTACTAGAGGAGCGATTATGGGGAAGAACGAAGTGGACGCTTATCAAATTCTTGAGAACATAGCCTTGAATGATTATCAATGGCCAGTTGAGAGAGCCGCACCGAAGAAACCAGCTAAGGTGTTCGATTTAGACATGTTCACAAACTTGTCTGATCAAGTGTCTACACTCTCTAAGTAATTATGCTTCAACAATTAGGTTCTCAAGTATCCGCGCATAAAGTTGAAGAAAGCCCACCTGCATGAGAGCAATGTCATGGATCTCATCCTACTTCTCAATGCCTAATGATGAATGCCATGGGGGATATGACTATTGAACAAGATCAATATATGGCGAAGTTCCCCCAAAACCAGAACTTCAATCCATATGGTCAAAATTACAATCCAGGGTGGAAGAACCATCCTAACTTCTCATGGAAAAATCAGAATGCAGGAAATCCTATGGAGCAAGACAAACCTCTCCAACCACCTCAAGAGAAGAAGTCGAGTTTAGATCTGAAAATGGAACAGTTAGCTGATATGCATATGAGTATGATGAAGTCACATGACAAGTTCGAGAATGAGATCAGGACATCATCAACAATTGCGCCTCAACCCGAAATTTGGAGGTCCAAATGGGCCAAATGGCTTCGTTATTGAGCGAGAGGCAACATGGAAATCTGCCTAGTACTTCTGAGGTCAACCCAAGGAGGGAAGGAAAGGAGCATTACAAAGCTATAACCCTGAGGAGTGGTAAGACTCTGGAACAGTCAGTGGAGGCCCAAGAAGAAGAGAAAAACCCTGTGGGAGATGAGAAAAGTAGTGCTGAGATTGTTGAAGATGTTGAAAGGTTAGTAAAAACCAAAGCCTTTAAATACCCGGAGTCAAGTCCATAAACCTAAGTATGATGAGAAGCCTATTATCCCGTATCTACAACTACTGAGAAAGAACATATTGGATAAGTAGTTTGGCAGGTTCATGGATATCTTCAAAAAGCTTCACATAAACATCCCATTTGCTGAAGCACTTGAGCAAATGCTGGGATACGTGAAATCGCGAAGGACATCTGTCCAAGAAAAGGAAGTCAGAGACTATGAGACTGTGAGCTCCCCACAAAAGTGTAAAGATATTGCAAAAGAAGCTACCACCTAAGTTGAAAGATCCAGGTAGCTTCATAATCCCATGTGCTATTGGGAATGCAGTCTTTGAAAAAGCCCTGTGTGATTTAAGGGCGAGCATTAATCTCATGCCATGGTCGATCTTTAAGAAATTGAAATTGGGAGAAGCGTGTCCGATGACAATCACCTTGCAGTTAGTATATCGGTCACTAACTCATCCACGTGGTATCATAGAGGATGTGTTGGTCAAAGTGGACAAATTTATCTTCTCCGCATATTTCATTATTCTAGACATGCAAGAAGATAAAGAAGTCCCCATCATCCTCGATTCACCATTCTTAGCCACTTCGAAGGGCAATGATTGATAAAGGTGAACCGAGGTTGAGAGTTAAGAAGAGGAAGTGACATTCACTGTCTTTAATGCCATAAAGCATCCACATGATACCGATAGTTGCTTCCGAGTGGATATTCTAGAGGCTATAGTGTCTAGCCAATTAGTTCCTTCAGAACCATTGGAGACTAGCTTGACCCATGCTGACCCTTCCTATTGTGAAGATGAGACGGTTGAAGAGTATGTAAAATGGATGGACTCTTTCAGCCCAAATAGAAGAAAGTATTTCGAATCTTTGGGAGCTAGCCCAAGTCAATTGACTCCCTCTATTGAGAAGCCTCCTATTGTGGAAGAGAAGCAACTCCCTAATCATTTAAGATATGCTTATCTTGGGGAAGAATCTACACTCCCAGTTATCATCTCATCATCCCTCTCTAACATGGATAAGGAGAAATTGTTAAAGATTCTTACGAAGCACAAAGAAGCAATTGGATGGTTCCTAGCTGACATAAAGGGGATAAGGCCATCTATGTGTATGCACAGAATATTACTGGAGGAAGACAAATAAGCCGATTAAAGCAGATGTTCGTAGACGCTTTAAATCCTTTTCATAAAGAGGCGTAGCTTGAAGGAGGTACTTAAATGGTTAGATGCTGGAGTGATATACCCTATCTCTAACAGTTCATGGGTAAGCCCTGTCCAAGTAGTGCCCAAGAAAGGAGGGACTATTGTGGTAGTAAATGAGAAAATGAATTGTTCTTGAACGCTTACAGTCGAGGATTTGTATCGACTACCAAAGGTCAACAAAGTGACTGTGAAAGACCATTTCCCACTGTCATTCATTGATCAGGATGTTAGATAGACTAGCGAGGAATGAGTACTTCTGCTTTCTGGATGGATACTTGGGATATAATCAGATCACCATAGCTCTAGAAGATCAGGAAAATACCACCTTCACGTGCCCTTATGGCACATTCGCTTTCCGAAGAATGCCATTTGGGCTGTGGAACGCCTTGGGAACCTTTTAGAGATGTATGATGGCAATATTGCATGGCTCGAAAAATCCATTGAAGTCTTCTATGGATGATTTTTCAAAGGATTGATCTACATTTGATGAGTGCCTCTATAATCTCTAAGGTTAAGTAAAGTAGGTGTGGCGGAAACCAATTTATGCCACTGGGAAAAGTGCCGTGCATCGTATATCCTAAGAGGAATTGAGGTTGACCGAGCCAAGATTGAGATCATAGAGAAACTGACTCCTCCCACATCAATAAAGGGATTACGAAGTTTCCTCAAGTGTAGGTTTACAGATTTCGCTCATCCGAGATTTCTAAAAGTTTCCAAACCATCGTTTAATCTTCTAATGCAAGGTGTGTCGTTTGAACTCAATGAGCCATGCCTACATGCTTTTGAGCTGATGAAAAAGAAATTGACTTCAGCCCCTATAGTAGTCACTCCAAATTGGAACCTTCCATTTGAACTCATGTGCGATGCAAGCAACTTTACGGGGCTAATGCTAGCCGATAAAGAAAAGGTCTTTTATGCCATCTATTATGCTAGTCGAACGTTGAATGATGCACAACTCAACTATGCTACAACAGAGAAAGAATTGTTAGTTGATGTGTTTGCTTTTGACAAATTCAGACCATATCTTATAGGGAACAAGGTTATCGTGTTCACAGATCATTCCTAAGCTATTCAAAATCATGAAGGAAATGGAGGATGCTATGGAGAAGAACATGCTGCAAAAGGCATATGCCTTTGGGTATGTGTACAAGGAACATAAGAAGGAAATCAAAGCTATGATCGAAAAAAGGGACAAGGAATTGAGGCACTCGAACTACAGAGAAGTGCCGGATGTAAAGCCCGATATCACTACAAGAAATTATCTGATTAGGCTACTTTAAATTACTAGAGAAATAATCCTAGATAATTTTGGTATGGATTACGAATTTTAATAGCAAGAGATTTTTTTATTCTGGAATTAATGACAATTTTGCGACAGATTTGTAACGGATTAGAGACGGAAATTTGCGACGGACAAAGTCCCTAGCTAATATTGTCATTGATTTTGGCGCAAAAGATTGGCAGCAAATTTAGCAACAACTTTAGAGACGGATTTTCCCTAGCTAATTAGCTAGAGAACAAATCCATCGCTAAATCATGATTTGGAAATATTTTTTTACAATTTTATATGTATATTAGATTTTTCCTAGCTACAATAGATAGGGAAAACTGCCGCTAATATTGCTCCTTAAATTGTTGTTTCACAAAATGTATGCATTTAGCTAGGATTTTCCCTAGCTATTTAGCTAGGATACGTCCGTTGTTAAGCGTCTATAACGAAATATTTTTTTATTTTGATTTATGTATTTAGTTTAGGATTAGTCTCTTAGATAAATAGTTAGAAAATCCATCGCTATAGGTGCCCTTAAATTGTTATTTTCTACAAATAAATGCATTTAGCTAGGATTTTTCCCTGCCATTTATTAGGATTGTTTCCGCCTTTAAGTCTATACCGACTATTTTTGTTTTGTTTTATATATTTAGCTATGATTGGTTCTAGCTAAAATAAGCAGTACCAAACTGGCCGCTATTGGTGCCCTTAAATTGCTATTATGCATGCATTTAGCTATGGATTTTTTCCTAGCTATTTAGCTAGGGATTATGTCCGTCGTTAAGTCTATACCGAATTATTTTTTGTTTTGTTTTATATATTTAGCTAGGGATTGATCCCTACCTAAAATAGCTAGGGATCAATCCGTCGCTATTTATGCCCAATTGTATGCATTTAGTTGCGATTTTTCCCTAAATCTATATTTAGCTACTGATAATAACTGGCGTTAATTCTATAGCTAATAATCTTTGTTTTTATGTTTTATATTTAGCTAGGATTTGTCCTACTAAAATGTAAATAGGAAAATATCCGTCGCTATTGGTGCCCTTAAATTTGTATTTCACAAAATGTATGCATTTAGCTAGGGATTTGTCTATAGCTAAATAGCTAGGGATTTAATATGTCGCTATTCTTACCCTCAAAATTCTTCTCATTTAGGAAATTCATCTCTTTTGTTTATTTATGGGTGAATTTCAATCCTTAAGTTTAGGTTTTGGGCTAAATATACCAAGCTATCCCGAATTCAGAAATCTAGGGCTTGTTTAGTTCGTGTTTTTTAAAACTGTTTCATGTTCGCAAAAAACAAGGAGATTAAGGAAAATAGAGATAACATGTTTGGTTTTCAATTATTTTTTGTTCTGAAAAACATAAAAAACACATAAAACATTGAATTCACATAACAAGAACATTTTTCAGAGACATCAAAATTGTGTTTTCTATATTTTAAAAAACTGTTCTCAATAATTGTTTTCAAAAATAGGAATCAAACAACCCTTAGAGTCAGTTGGATTCTTGTTTTTAAAAAATTTTATGTTCTTAAAAAGAATAAGGAAAACAGGAGAACATGTTTGGTTTTTATTTTTATTTTTATGAAAACACTGAGAATACAAAAAATACTAAATTAAGAGGACAAAAACAGTTTTTAGAGAATACAAAAATGGTGTTCTTTGTGTTTTTAAAAACTGTTTTCAATAACTATTTTAAAAAATAGGAATCAAACATGCCGCTAACCTAACATCAATTTTGCCTTGAAGCATGGCTCCGGTTCGAACTTAGAAAATGTGTCACTACAACATAATATACAAATGAATGAATAGATGTCAAAAAAACCTTTCATCAATTTTTGGTTTCATTTTGATAAAAGTACCCTCATATTTTCACTTTAATTACAATGTATTAAATTGTACCCGTTGTCATGGATAAAAATATCAGTTTCGACGGATATATATAGGATATATATCGATGAATATTTTTACATAAAAATCCATAAAACACAAATTAGATAAGATTTATGAAAATACATTGAAAAAGTTTAAAAATTTAAATACTTATCTTTTTTAAAATTATCATTGCATGAAAATTCATTATAATTTTAGAATTTAAATATATATTATTAGACTTTTATTCATTAAAAAAATAAATTATTATTATTATAATTATGTTTTATTTTAAAAAAGATAATGTTATCTTTAAAATTATCCTTCAATATATATTAAAATAAAATATATATTATTGAAATTTATCCATTAAAAATAAATTAATATATTATTACATTTTATTATCATTAATTTATAATTTTAAATTATATAATATTTAATATTTTTTATCTATCCTAATTAATAATAATTTATAAAATATTATAAAATTATTAATTATTTATTTTTTAATATATATTATTATTTTTTTTAAATTTTAAACGATGAATATGAAAAAAATAAAAACCATGTGCTAGTTATTTTTAAAAATAAGATTAATGTTATAAAAAGTGAAAGATGATTTATTTCAAATATATATTATTTTTATGCCTTAAATATCAAAAAGCTGAAAGGGCTTGGTGGATAGGAGCTTGCCATTCTAGGATTTAGGACTGGGTTCGAATCCCCAAAAAGATGTCGCTGATATTTTCGATATATCGCGACATTTCTAATCGTGCCCGTTAGGACTTGAACTCGAGACCCTCCCATCCATATGCTCTACCTATTTAAATGCATAATAAGTTTGGATCAGGAGGAGGGGCTAGACAACCACTTATAATAAGTTTGTTAACCAAAATTAATAAATTTAACTGGGTCTTGACAAAAATGACTTTTTTTCTTTGAGAAAAAGTTTGAAATCTGGAAAATTGAGTTGAAAAATGAGGTTAATCGGGTCAATCCGAATCAAAGTAAAAACTACCCGAGACAAAGATTGGTTTGTTGAGGCCCATACATGGATTGGGTCTCACATGAGGCCCAATTGTCAAGTCCTCCGAGGGACCGATTTAGCTCTGGGAAATTGAAATAAAAGAGAAAAGTAGTGTTTAGCCGCTCCTCTTCTCCCACCACCTCTCATTCAGCCATTTATAGTTGCGAGTAGACTTGAGTTGCAATCGTAGTTACAATATAGCCGCGACTAGACTTGAGCCAAGAACTACAACTACACAAATTGTTGATACTTTTATAAAATATTGGGATTTATTAGGGATTTAAAATGTAAAAAATCTTGAAAGTTCTTAATTTTTAATACTATTTTTAGAATAACACAACAAAAGGAATACAATCAAAATTATTTAAAATACTTTAAAATGTAACACACCTTATTATCTAAAATATAAGATGGTTAAGTTCTTTTAATTTAAACAGAGGTTTCAGTTCTAGCTAGTTATGAATGCACAATATTATGATAGAGGTTTACCGCCTATGATCCATTTTAGCTTGGAGTTTAAGTATGGTATGATTTAAAAAATATCTTTTATATGATATATGAATCTGCTCAAAGTGATAATATATGACTTAAACATTTATTTTATCAAATCTATTATATAATTAACTTAAGTATTGTTTCATCTTATATGATTTTTAACTATTTATATATTAGATCTATCAACTTATTACAAGAAAAACTGGAGTTATAGATATTTTAGTCACTATTTTATCAAATATATTATACAATTAACTTAAGTATTGTTTCATTTTTATATGATTTTAGCTATTGTATATTAGGTCTATCGATTTATTACAAATTTAAATAAATAATATCATTTTTTCTTTAATATATATATAAATTTTTTCTCAGTATAAGTTTGATTTCTTTACTACGTTAGGCCAAAATTGATTTAACTTAAAAATATATATATAAAATATATATTTTCTCATATTTATTTCTTTTCGACAAATATAACAAGTACATCACTTTTTTATTCAATCTCCTAAATGCATCGACTAGATTTGACATCAACTACCGAAACGCTCCTCATCGGATTATGGTAGATTTGAAGACTAATCCATCATCTATATTCCATAGCGCCGTATATAGTGGAATTCTCATAAATACAGACTTAATAATTTAAACTCGCCAAAAGGAAGACGCAAAGAACATATTGAAATGCAGGATCCGCACCCACCCCCAAAACTGTCGTTCGATCACCAAAGACTCGTCTCGCTATATACCGAACTCCGCCCGAACTCTCCAGCCAGAGCTCAAAAAGGCCCTCTTCCGAGCCCCCACTTCTCGATCGGGTTTCACTTCAAATAAGTCGACGGTTTTAGCGCCTCTAGCCTCATTTTTGATTTTCAGCCGCCAATCATCGCTTGTGAGGTTTTTTTAGTATGTTTGGTCTCGATTCTCCGTCCGGCGAATTGATTTTTCAAGTTTTGTGTGTTTTTTTGTTTGGTTAGTGAGGGTTTGATCGAATGAAGCGAAGATGCAAGTTGGGATTGTGAGTCTAAGGTGAGTTGCTGTTTCTGTGAGAGTTGGTAAACGTTAAAATGTTTATGGTTTGGCTCATAGAGTATTTTCCGTGGAATTATTGGTTAGAGAGTGTGGTTGTGTGGATTGTACTAATTGCTTGTATCGTTTTGGGCCGCCCATGGGAAGGGATGAGGCTAGCTGCCTTACATTGAGAACTACTCGCTCAAGGAAAACATGTGGGCAAGTGTGGGTTGTATTGCTGTTTTACGCTTACGCTTCCGCTTATCGGTGAGAATCGCCGCAGGAAAAGCAAACGTTGATATAGCACTATGTGAGAAAAACCAAGGCATCACGCTGTAGCCATTAGCTAAATTAAATGAATTTTTTTTAACGCTCCGAGAAATAGATCAAAGAGAAGAAACCCTATACTAAAGAGATGGTTGTTTCTTCCTTATTTTCTTGCAAACGTTTTTGAGACTCCGGATTTGGTCTTATTTATTTAGCCATGTTTAGAATAACTTTTGTTTTGGGGTTCAAATTTGCTAGAGCAAGTCATAGTTTCAGCAAGCACCATAATTGATAACATTGTATGTAAGCCTTTCCTAAAACAGATTTTCTAGAAGTAACTTTTGACTTATCAAGTTATTTTGTTTAGGCTATAAGCACTTTAGCAAAATTATCCAAACAAGTACGAAACCTTTTATTAAACTTCTTGGAAGTTATCTAATACAGGGCCTAACTCCATGGCTTGTGAATGTTTCCTTGAACTCCAAACTTGTCAATTCAACCCTTCTACTTATACATTAAGGCCAATCTTGTTAAGCCAAAATACGAAATGGTGAAATGGGACTTTCACTCATTGGTGGGTTATTCAAATATTTGGTAGCATGTTGTGGCCTTCATTCATATTTCTGTTCAACCTTATGATTTTCATCTCTCCACGTCCCTTAGTTATTCTCATGTATCCTCTTAAGGGTGGAAATAAAAATATACAAGCAGCTACCAGGATGCAGTTTAGATAACAAATAAAAAATATTCGTATATATTTCTTTTCATATTTTATTTATATTGGTTGGTGAGTATGTGGGATGTTTTGTTTGGTTACTGAGAAAAGGGAAACAAAGAGAAAATGATGAGATTGTGAGTATTCTCTATTCAATTGCTCATAAGTAAAGGAAAAATAATTGATAATTTATTTCTTTATTCAATTTCATGATCTACTCCTATTTGGATGATGTCATGATGAGGAAATGAAGATTTTTATTTTTTTTTTTGTTTAGTTGCTAAGAAAGTGGAGAGTAATCATAAAACGGATTGGTTTTATTTCATGTTTTGCATTATTTTGGTTAATAAAAGATGGAAAATTTTTGGTTTGGTTCCTTAAAATGATGGTTAGGAGAAAATATTTTCTTAAATACTTTTTTGGTGTTGATCGATATTTTGTTGCTGATAAGAATGAAAATTTTTTGATGATCACCCGAAAGTTGGGTAGATCTTGAAAAGTGGCACAAGTATTCAATTTTAGTTTCACTTCTACTGTTTGTAAACACCGGAAATGAGAAGTTTTTCCTATTTCTCTAATCAGGCTATCCAAACTTAGGAATGAAATTTGCAAACCATTCCATTCTTCTGGAGGAATTGTAAAGGAATATTCATTCTCAACCTTGCATTCTGGTTAACCAAACATGGCCATAGGGGAGCTGATGAATGGTTTTTCTTCTTGGATATATTAGCAAGAAACTTATCCCAAAGATCTATGCATTCACTGCTTCCGTGACATCAAGGATCATGAATTACTAAACTGTTCAATATGCAAGGACCGGTAAGGTACTCATTGCATTGTTAAAGTTTCTACTGTTTATTTAGTCTCGTTCTTAAATCTCAAAGTTGATCATAGACAGTCTATCCTCTCTGTTGATGCCTCGAATCTCAATTCTGGAAAACCATCATTTTTACCATTTTCCAATTTCTTTTTAACAATATGAGTCGATTCTTATTACGTACAAGTTTTGAGTTTTGAGGAGAAAACACTTCGATTTACTTTAAAAGAAAAATATGGCCATTTTATATGTATATCATTAATGTTTTTGTTTCACGTGATTTATAGTCTAATTTGTATATCATTAATATTTTTGTTTTCCCGTTGGGATTTATTGTCTAGATCTATCATATACTTGATATTTTTCTATGAAGGTGTATCATTTGTAGTGCCTAGAGCAATACTTGGTCATCAAAGTGATGCAAAAAGCACATGTGCTCTTATTGCCAATTCATAGAGAGTGGTCCCATTTCGGCGGTGGTGCTCCGTACGTGCATTTGTTTCTTGTGGTCTGTCCTAAAGAGGCTTTAAATATTTATTCTGACTTTTCTATTGATTGATGTAGAGATTTGGAAGGAAATGCCTAGAACTGGGCATGTTCATTCAGATTATGTCTGACAATGAAGGTTTATGCGTAGGGTAATAAGCTACATTGCTGATACTTTTATAATATAAAGTCAACATTGTTAATTAAGCACATCAAATGTATATTTTGTTTTCTTGTTTTCTTGACAGAAACATCATAGATGTATATTAATATGGATTCTTCACAAAATGTACTTAAATAAAAACAGAAAAAACAATGGTCCTGCCTAAACCCCCTCCCAAGCTTTATATGAAGTCTAATAACCTATCAATCATGGAGGGAACAAATGTAGAGTTAATCTTTTAATCATCTTCTTGTCAACTTCTAGATTGCTTCAGTGACAATTGGTCCTTTTGACTCCTTTTATATATACATCAATCTCATGCATTCGTGATGTAAGTAAGTCGTTGCTTCACCATGTTCATTTCTAGAAATAGAAAACACAAATCTTATTAGCTCAAAATACAATGAGTAACTTCTACATGCTTTTAAAGCTTGCATTTTTATTTTTTAATTCAGCATCTCTCCTCTCACACCTTTCATCTAAATTGCATCAATTAGAATTCCTCCATCTGTGTATCTTTATATGTGTGTGTCCTTGCTTTCACTTTCAGTTTGACTTCCTCATTATCAGAGTTATGCAGCCATTATTGGAATAGATGTATTACGTGTTTTGGCCATCGCCGGCCACATCATCAAGTGGCTTATTGTATTATGTCCCAATTTTACTAGTCATTTCTCCCACATATTTTTTCTCTTTGGTTTTGTGTTTCTACTCTTATGCTAAGTGATTATATTCCTTCTAATTGATTGAGTTTTTGCTTAACAATTTTTGGTCTAAAATGATAGAAATAGAATTAATGCCTTTGCAATTTTGCTTAATTATTTCCTCCCATTGTAAAGAAATAGCCGCAATAATGGAGAGAAAAAGTGGTTTGTGTATTTTAACTTGCAACTATGTGATTATCTCGAATAGAAATCTAAAACTTTAGAGGGTTTGTTTTTACCATTTTAGAATCATGATGAACATGGAGGCGTCATGTGGATAGGGTAGTCTAGGCAGACCATAGTTTGGTTTAGTTCAAGGCTAAAGTGGAGTTTTTTGATACAGCTGATTCTTTAGCATAGTGGCATGAAGGGAAAGAATTTTAATTGCTCAAGATTCGCACTACCGGGCCATTTGGGCTGCATCAGCCCTTTCAAGTCATCTACAGTTTGGGACATGGTAGGGAAAAGATTTATACAATGATTTACTATGTTGAAGAGTTTGAATTTATCAAAGGAGTTAGGCTAGCCTTGACAAAAAGCACCGTGTGTCATTTACCAATTTACTTAATGTCTTTGTTTGTCATTTCAAAAAGGGTGAGCTCAAGGTCAGAGAAGATCCCGAGGGATTTGGAGAGGAAGCTTTGTTTGGTAAATTGTTCTATAACTGGTTTAGATTAGAGGGATGGCCATGGGGATATAGGAATTAGAAACTGTTTACTCTATGAAGCGGGGCTTTTTGTAAATGGTGTTGGAGATTTGTGACTCATGGAAAATCCCTTGGAAATGGATAATTTTGGGGAATTGTGAGGAGAAAGCGGGGGTTAGTGCTCTAAAGGAGTGAGGTAAAGGTACAAAGTGGGCTTGTGGAAAGGAATTAAGGTGGGTCATGGGATAATGATGAAAATTTGGAAGGATTGCTAGTGTGGTAACATATCCTTGAGGGAGGCTTTCCCAAAGCTTTATGCAATAGCTCCTGCTACAGATGCATGCATAGCTGAGATGGGGGAATGTGATGGGAGTCAGCTATATATAGAAAACTCCTAAAGGATGAACCATTGTGTACAAAGAAGTATATCAGATACAACAGCTCTAAGTTTTGGGCTTTCAAAAAAAAAAAAAAAGGATGAGAGGTGGGGCGTTAGAAGATTTTATTATCGACTCGATAAGTGGGAGCATTGTTTAAGAGGTCGGTAAGTATAGAACATTCATAGGGATATGAAGGATAATATGGTTTGGTTAAACATGAAGAAAGACATGTTGATTTAATAGTTATAAAAACAACCATAGAGAATGAAAGACAAAAATGTTTTCCTTTTCTTGAGTTTGACATCTTCAATTTTTAATTATGATTTAATTCTACTATTTTCGAAAGTAAAAATCATATAGGTACTCAAGAATCCAAGCCCCAGGTGGTACAATCCAAATTCTAGTCATACCGGTCTAAGCTGATATTTCATACCTTGTATCATGTTGATTTCAAAACTTGTAAAGTATAGTTATGCATTCATTATTTACTGGATAAAAAATATCGAGATTCAACCATTGTCAAAAACAAAATAAAACCGGTCAGATGGTCAGATACAGATGAGATTCATTCTGTTTCTTGTCATGACTTCTAATTTACTTGTTCATCAACATGGGAGATTGACTGATGCTAAATTTGACTATCACAATCTTGGTTCGACCTTCCATCTCATCTTGAATACCGTACTTTTAACATATTATGTACTTTACGAGCCTGGCTCAGCCCTCGAAAAGTGGATATGTCAAGGGTTTCGTCAATGGCCCGAGAAGGTAAAGATGAACTTAGATCGATGGAAATGATATTGAACTCGCCTCCGATCTGCTGCCCTTATTAACCAGGTACTCACTCCCTTCCTCTCCTCCCCGTATAGAGTGAAATACCCGCTTCTCGCACTACATGCCCCGTTATTCTCCTCAGGCCTTATATGTCGCACGTAAATGCCACTTTAAGAAGAAAGACATCCGTAAAACTCCTCGACTGCATCTACGCGTTGGAGAAGGAACAATAGCTTATGAGGAGTGATTTTGATTCCTCCAGAATTTGCATCATGGTTCTTAGGTTTTGGGTTTATTTACTCTAATGATGAGGAAACAATGGCTAATTTTTCCTGTTAATTTTTTATAAACTTATCTGAAACTGGGGTTTTACAATTTTGTCGCATTTTGGATAGTACCTCATACTGAATTATTAAAGAATCACCAAACTCATTTTACAAGCTTTCCCAATTGCAAATGGTGTAGTATTTATATAGTCTGTTGTTTGATATTATTATTAGGTATGTTATTATTCATTTCACATGTTTCAAAACTTAAGCAGGTATGTAATGTTACCGCCTTACAAAATAGGTGAGATGCCCCATTATTTTGTCTCTTCTCGACATGATTATGTTAATAATTTACAGCAAAATCATGACAATATGGCGTTGTCTACGCCCCTTCGTGCATCGTTTCTTCTTATCTCAGAGCCTCTATAATTCATCTTTTTTTTCGAAAGAAAAATACAAGATGATCAAGACAATGATCCTAAAGAGGCGGAAGCGTCATACCCCCGAGGTCTCCTGTGATCGGGAATTGTCGTATTTGCCTTTAGCTGCTAGTTCAAAGGGATAAATTAGAGAACCAGTGGCCCGCCACTAATGTGTGTACAATTCTATTTTAGATGCAATCAGAGAGTATCATAACACATATGAAATTAGGACAATCAACTCTTTTTCTTCTTCTTCTTCTTCTTTTTCTTCCTTCATCTTCTTGGAACTGTAATGGGTTCTTGCAAATTAATTATCTAATTTGTTCAACTATTAAGTTGGTTACTATTCAAGCATAAAAGTATGATGTCCTTGTTATTAATACACTTTTTGTGTTTTTTTTTTGTATACAGAATCAGTGTTCATGGGCACCCCGATTTAATGGACAAATAAAGTCATTGTGGGAGAGCAAAGCTGCCGAACGGTACTCAGACTTAGTCCATAAATTGAAGATTGTAAGAGATAGGCCTGATTTTATACCTGAGGATGAGTGGCTGCAGGGCTTTAACACTGGAGGAGCCAAGTGAAGAAAAAATCGAGATAGC
Source organism: Tetrastigma voinierianum (assembly GCA_016808115.1). NCBI lineage: Eukaryota > Viridiplantae > Streptophyta > Magnoliopsida > Vitales > Vitaceae > Tetrastigma > Tetrastigma voinierianum. The sequence continues at coordinate 57,789 of JAEQBH010009076.1, read as the reverse complement.
CAAAGAAGAACCGGCGGATTGAGGTAGCCGACTGTACAGGCATGTCTCGCCACACAGGAGGGTCAAAGTCTACCATTGAGCACGCCGAGACGGCAACATTTTTAACTTAAAACATTTAAATATTTAACAAATTGGCCTAATAGTCCAAAAATTCAAACCTTTGCATGGTTTTACAATTTTTACAAAATTTTCTCCTTGTCATTTTTTTTTAAAATATGACTTAAAATTTTAGATAACACATTTTTATTAGTTATTAAGCCTTACAAATTTTAAATAATGTATTCCTCTAATTTGTAACATATGTTATTTTTTGACTTAATAAATTCATACTTTAGGCTAGAGAATTGGGTCGAGATCCCAATTTTTATGAGATCTTCAGGAAGATGCATGTGAAGAAAGCAGATGGCGTTTGTTGACAACAAGTCTCTGATGATTGTCAGAAGTATCTCTTTATATTAATAAACTATTTGAATACTGCAAAGAAATGTTGAAAGTTAAGTGTGGTATGAAAAATATTAGAATATTTAATTTATTTATATCTAGCAATCAGAATTTATTTTCTATTTTATCATAGGACCTGTGGAGGAACGCAGACACCGCCACCCGCTTAAGGGTTCTATGGACTTTTTCAACCAATTGACTATGATCCTATCTATTTGGAGACCATAGGAGGTCGAAGAAGCAACACGAGTGTATGACATCTACCAAGGAGTGCTTGTTCTAACAAAGCCGAATTCCTCTATCATAGCAGCAGTGGATAAGGCGGTCGAGCAGCGAGTAATGGAAACAAATGAATGTATTGCAGTTATGGAGACAAAAATGAAAGAGAAGGATCAGCAGATTACTCTTTTGAAGGATGAAATGCAGCAAATGAAAGAAGTGAATAATGAGATGAAAGAAATGAAGAATGCAATGCAACAAAGAGATGACCAATATGCAAAGGATGCTTAGCCGCCTTTGATGCGACATATGGGACATCGAGTTCCAGCAGAGCACCCACCCGCCGGACAGCCTACCACAAATCCACAAGCTAATGATGAGGACGACGATTTAGGTTTAGATGATTAGAGACCTATATATGTTATTATTTTTATTTTTACTATTGACACTATTGTATCAATAATTTATATCGCTTTGACTTATGTTAATTAAAAATTGCTAGTATATGTTTTTATTCATTATTAATATAAAAATTTAAAAGTATGTATTCTAATTTTTTTTTTTAAAATAAAATAGGTGCGAAAATAGCTGGGCGGAATGATCCCTAGCTATTGTTGTAGTTATTTTCTTACAATTGAATGAAAATAGTGACGGGATTTTCCCTAGCTAAATTAGCTAGGAACAATTCCGTAGTTATTTCTTCAAAATTTGACAAGACAGATGAGTCATCTCTTGGGGCTAATTTGTGAAGGCTGGGGTAGGACACCTATAGCTATTTCTTTAAAATTCAACAAAAATAGTGATGGAATTGTCCCTAGCTAAATTAGCTAGGGACAATTCCTTAGTTAGGGACAATTCCGTAGCTATTTTTTCAAAATTCGACATGAATAGTGAAGGATCCCGACCCGGATTAACCTCATGAACCCCGAGGGGACCTCCCGGCACTCCAATGGATATAGAAACTTTTTCTCAAAACTATCAAATAAAATCCATGGAGCGAACCCTTTACAACTTTTTACATATCTTTAGAAAATAATGCGGTTTAAGTGGTAAAATTTTTTTCTTTTCAAACACTTAGATTTTCGTAAAAATCGACCGTAGCTCTCCGTTTTGACTCTTCCCAAATTTACAAAATACTGCATAAGCATTTAAAACACTTCTAATCTTCAAATTTTCAACTTCCGTTTTAGGACTCCTCGTCCACAACTCAATCAACACAATATATATACCATATAAGATTATTCCTTTCAATCATCAAAACATTCAAAACTTCTTCAATTCCATGCACAGTTTTATAAAAAGATTGGGCTTGAGCCGAATTTAAGCCGACCACCTAAGTAGTTAATTTTCAAAATATATCCATATATGCATATATACTTGACAAACTATTTGACATATAAAATATGCAAACATTTATACAATGCAAGCTCACATGTCGCCTCCCTCGGTGGCTCGACTCATCAGGTGAGGGTACTCTACCGTGGCGCACTGCCTGTGGTCTTGAAAATGTTTTTGGAAACATATGGAAAAAGAATGAGCTAAGAGCCCAAAGGAGTGTACATTGTCATTAAGATAACATTTCCAAGATATATCAAAATAATACATACTTATACAATTAAAATCAATTTATGCCTTAAATATTTATGCCTTAAACTTTCTTTCTTTCCGATAATAAATACTTATACAATAAAAATCCATTTATGCCTTAAACATTTATGCCTCAAACTTTCTTTTTCTTTTCTTTCTTTCTTTCTTTCTTTCTTTCGATGGAACCTGTGGAATAAACACACGGAACAGCTTCCTGGCACGACCCGTGAGGGACAAATACATTCCGGGGCCATAACCACTACGTCATGGAGAAACTCACGCTTTGCATAGGGTTCCACCATAGCACTCCATCACGTGTGCCATACTCTGCACACCTAATTCCCTCCCCGCCATAACTCCATAACTTTACCCTAAATCCCACACGCCTAAGGGTACCCGGGGCCGATATTAGTCATGTAATACCATATGGGGTTAGGTAACCATCAAGAAAGCATTTATCAAAAATACATTTATAAATCCACGAAACTTTACTTTATCATGAAAACTCATATATATATATATATATATATGCAAATATACATATGCATTCTTTACAAATTTTTAAACTTTCATAATACTTAATATATGCATTATTACAAATATAATTTAAATATAAATATATATTGATGCAAGATAAAACATTTTATATGCCTTAACATTTACACATAAACATTTACATTAAACTTTCAATTTAAACATTAAAACCATTCACTTTAAAACTCAATTTTCAAAATATCATTTTCACTCAGCCGCTCACCGCTCAATCCCGCTTGCTTCCCGTCGACCCTCCGCTTCCGGTCCGATAGTCATTCACCTTTTTCAAGAAAACCACAACTATACATTAATCATAACTTCCCATTTTAACTCAATTATACACATTCATTTAAACTAAATGAACAAATTACCCTTAAGCACAAAAAAACCCATTCATTTTGGCCAACCTTTTTCCAACAATACTCTATAGACTTTATGACTCAAAAATTATTCAAACGGTCTTCAAAATTTATGAATCTCTCCAGATCAGTCCTTTATATATCCAATGACATCTCTTTAAATTTTCAATTTAAAATTCCTTCTCTAAAGCCCTCAACCACATAACACAAGTTATTGTGTTTACATCTAGATGGCAGAATGTATCTCGTGACATACCCACTTTGACAAATTTTCTGGGCACTTTGGGATTACAATTTTCTTGAACTTCCTTCATATAAATTTTTCCCTTAGAAGTTTATTTTAACCAGAAACTTGAATCACTCAAATCGGATCAGAAATGAGCAAGTTATAGTCAAAATACAAAAAATCGGGTCGAAACAAACAAAGATTGCACTGGCATCGCCGCCTTAAAACGACCGTAATGTGTTTCTCTTCCACTTTTTTTTTTCACTCTAAACACTCCCACTACAAGAAAGAAGCAAATTAGAAACGGCCAAATCCGTTTCTAATTCCATAGCTATTTGCAAATAGCGACGGAATTAGAAGCGGAATTATTCTGTTTCAAAAAGGCTCCTTTCTAAATTTTAGAAACGGAATTTGCAGGTCCGTTTCTAATTTTTGCGACGGAAAAATTCTGTTTCTAAACATAGCGACGGAATAGAAACTATATTTCCGTTTCTAAATGTAAAATTAGAAAATTTCCGTTTCTAATTGATACTGGAATACAACGGAATAGAAACTCTATTTCCATTTCTAAATGTGAAAAAATAGAAAGGGAATTTCTGTTTCTAATCCGATACTAAAATAGCAACGGAATAGAAACTCTATTTCCGTTTCTAAATTTGGAAAATAGAAAGGACATTCCCGTTTCTAACCCGATACTAAAATAGACAGACTGTTCCATTTCTAAAATAGAAACGGATTTATACAAAATAGAAACGGAACTTCCGTTGCTAAAAATAGAAACGGAAATGATTCCGTCTCTATTTTGTTGGAATCTGAAACCGATTAGAAACGGAAATAATTCCGTTTCTATTAACTAGAAAAATAGAAACGGAATTTCTGTCTCTATTTACACCCCAATTGTTTTTAATAATTTATTAAATTGTTTATTTTTTATACGAAACAAATATTTTATTAATTACACCTTTTTGGATAAAAATTTTTCATTTAAAAATAAGTTTAAATACGCCCATCTTAATATTTTTCATATTACATATATAAATTCCAATAACATACAACAAGCTTTAATTAACCATCTCGTATTGCATATAGATTATACACATAAATTGTAATATCATACAACAAAGTTTAACACAACAAAGTTTCTAACGCAACAATGTTTAATAAAAAAACAACCTTCATGGCGTTTCTCTGATATAAGTCGCCGCTCATTCCATGCCCATCAAACAATCGCAGATAGAAGGCACTTCTGGAAGAGAACACCCGAAGAGAGACCCCATCTCGTAAAGATCATCGATTCGAATGTGCTCATCGGTCCATAGATTACCATAAAGAACCCAATGTCGCATAGCTGCCGACCGCATGCTAGACAAACTTGATTGCGGAAGAAGACCTTGTACGCCTTCCTTGAATGGGGTCTGAGCCATCAACAAACTATTAAAAAAAACCAGCTATTAGGACGACTCTAAGAGAGCCAAGACCGGGTAAAGCTCTAATTTGCAAACACAGTTTACGATGAACAGAGTTATATAAACAACACTTTTAACAAAAGCAGCACATGGATAACCATAACAACCCATGATTAAAATGATGTTTTGAAGAAATGGCTAAATGTTGGGGCTATGATCCATTCAGTGCTCTGTTTCTCATGTAAATGAAACCAAGGAAAGACATAAACTGCCCAAGTAAACTAATTAGATTTGGGAAGGAAAGAAAGCACCCAATTCAACCCTATATATTCTGCAATCTTCTCGAATGTGAGTATGATTAAAGACCAAAAAGGTGAGAACCCATCACAGTTTAGGCTCTAAATTGCAAAAATTAGGAGGAATGCAATTGATGTACTCTATTAATAGGCCATTTTAAGGCTAAGCAAAAGTTGTCACTGGTAAGATATGGAATGCAAAAGAGTGTGCACATGGAATAAGAAGGGATAGATGGTGAACATATTTCCAAGCATGAATCTATTAAAGCATGTATAATCACCTCAATAGGAAAAAGAGATATTGAGAAAAAGATCCTAGATTCCCATGGGATGAGAAAGGATGCCAAGACATGGAAGAGTAAGTGATTAAAGCAAGTTGCCGTTCTTCATTTAAATTAGTTCTCAGACAACCAATATTTAATATAATATTCTTGATGCCAAGATACGAATTCGCTATATTCAATGGTTACTATGTTCCTTGAGATTTAAGAGTAAATATCTTTACTTATGAGATTTGGCCAGCTGAAATATAGTTTATAAACATATAAAAAGATCATTTGAAATTTTAAGGAGTATGTGGTTTGAACATGGAATATGAACATAAGAGTGTTCCGAATAAGAGGAATCAAATTTTCGTTTCATTATGGTAGTAAATAAACCTTAGTAGCTCATAATGCTCCACTCCAAACTTGCTTTAGCCTTTCAAATCAGTTTTACTAATGTCTAACCAAATAATGAACACGAAATTGAAAATAACTTGGACAAATGATGAACACGAAATTGAAAAATAACCAATCCAAGTAACATGTACATATAAATGTAAAAAGCACCGCAGCTGCCATAGTCTCTTTGAATCTTCCTTTGCCAGCTTGAAACTAAAAGGAAAAAAAGAAAAGGAAAAAGGGAGCTCAAAAGCAAGGGTTGCAGCCAGCAACTTTCCTTTTAGCTTTGGGCAAAGGAGTAAAAAAGGGTAAGAAGGTTCGGAATAGGACCCAAAACTCAAACTTATCATAATAGGTATTGTACAAATTTAATATAATTCTTGAAAGAAAAGGATGAACATAAGGAATCTTAAATTTTCCTTTGGTTAGAATCTCATAATAAACTTTTCTAATCACCTCTCACAGATCAAACAGAGAGAGCAACTCAAAGGTTATGAATCTTATAGCATTGGCTTTCAAACATATAAATAAGCAAACTAATAACCAAGAATCCACAAAATCATATCACTTTGGTTTTTGAAAAGGATGGGAAAAGTAGAGGATAATACTGAAAGTACCTTTAGAAATTCTTTTTCTATAGAGACTTAAAGCGAAAGAGAAGAAACGGAATAATAGATTATGTATAGACTCTAAGAAATTCACAAGTAAAACCCACCAACAACTAATAGAAAAAGAAAAACAAATCTCCATCAACATGTAAAAATCGACACCGTTAAAGCAGGAAAAAAAGAAGAAGAAAGAAACTCTTCCGAATCACTCTGCACCAAATTTTAAGTAAAAAAAAAAAAAAAAAACAAACCTAAACAGATTTTTAATTTCTTTAGAAAAAGCATAAGAACTCCATCAAATCAGAAAAAACAACTAATAAATGAAAATTGAAAATTAAAAACCTACCTATACCACCAATTTTCTATCCGAAAACTACACCAATTTCTCCAATTTCTCAAGAGTTCAAAAACACAAACCAATCCAAAACACCAAACAGATGGGGGCAAAAAAACACAGAAAAGAACAGAGTCAAGAAACACACCGACTCAAAGCGTGGACGGCAGCGATCACGGCCAATAGCTCAGAAAAAGCAAACTTGTAGAATCTGGAGAAGAAGGCGAAGGCTAAGACGACATTAACACACTGCATCGATCCAAGCAGATTATTGCGGCTTGGGGACACAGAGGTCACGACACGCCTTCCGCCACCATTTTGGGGCCTACGATCATCTCTACGACGTCAAGCCTGGGCCTCCGCAACACACAAAATCTGTGGTTCAAGCCCGAGATTCTAGTTTTCAAATTCGAATTTAAAGTCTCCATTTTTTTTCCTTTTTTCTTTTGTTTCTTGCGAGCGAACTTTGCAGCGAATTTTTCCAAAGTGGGATTTGATTTTTTATTTTTTGGCTTTTTTTGGAGAACTAAATACCTTTTAATATTCAATTTATTTTTTTATTTTATTTTATTTATTGCTAAATCTTAAAAAAATTAAATATAAAAAGCTAAATATCATTTTTTAAAAATTATTTTATGAAATAAGAAACATCATCTTTATTGAATAAAAAAAAGCTAATAATACTAATTACAGTTTAAAATCATATAACTTAATTTTTTATGCTATTCTAATTATAATTTAAAACCAAATAATTTAATATTTAATACTATTGAAAACTATTTAGCCTAATTAATGGACTTACATTTTTAATTCATTAAAGAAACTGAAATTTCCAAAATCCAACTAAATTTCCTCTTTTTTTTTAAAGACCGACACGTGGCAGTGACAACAACGCTTGTTATCTGGCCTGGGTTCCGTATATCTATGGATTACTTTTAATAGCTGCTTTAGTGTGTGGCGCTGCCCTCGGGGATTCTGGCGCTAGGGCGCCACCCTTGATGTTCCCTACAGGACGCCGCCCTAGACTCCCAAATTTAAACACCTATAAATGATTAATTTGATTAATTATAATCATGATAAAGTGATGTTAGATGTATGTTTTGCATGGTGCATGGTTATGGCCCTTTTACCCCATATGAATGGATTATGTGTGTTGTTGATGTAAATTAAATACGGCTGAGAGTCGTGCCTTTTAATCTACAATTCAAGTTGTAAAATTGTTTTCTCATCTAAAATTCCCCGAATGCAACTCAAGTTTGCAATGTAATGATTAGAATAGTATTAGATTAGATGTTTGACCTTTAAAACGGGCCTCCAAAATTAAAGCCCACGCTTTGTATCCCTTTTTTGTTAACAGATTTGCTACTTAATTAGGTGATTAGATTTAATCTCTCCAAAAATCGTTTTATCATATAAGATTTGGAGGTTAAGTTAGGATCAAACATGTCTTATCTGATAAGATCATGTTAACCTTAACCGTTTAGATAGAAACACATCTTATCAGATAAGATCATGTTGGTTTTTCAGTTAATGACACATCTTTTTAGATAAGTGTGTTCAAAACCAAAAGGGAGTTTTTTGAGGGATTTGATTAAATAGAAAATCGTCCTTTTACAGAAACTACCACTTCTAACACTTTCGTTTTGAACACCAATAAGCAAAAGCGGGCTCCCCAAGGTTTTAGAAACGGAGAGATAGAAAACTTAAAATAAAAACGAGCTAGATCCGATTTTGTGCAGTAAGATGAGTAACAACGAAGATACGTCAGGTGATACCGCTGTGAGGCAATTCCGACACGGATCGTGCTAGCATTCGACCGAATCGCTCGAATCAAAAATTTTCTCAGGCTACATGAAAATATCCTTGTCCAACGTTTAATTGTATTCACTTGGATCCCCGAATTTCATTTCTATTTTTATAAACGGAATTTATTCCCTTTCTATTTTTACACGTGAATAAATTAATATTTATACTTTATAACAAAAATATTCAAATAATTTTAATTTTTATTATAAAAAATATTAAGATAATTCACTTAAATTGAATGATATATATATATATATATATATATATATATATATATATATATATATATATATATATATATATATATATATATATATATATATATATATATATATATATAATGAATGTTTTTACATTTAAAATCCATTTCTAAAATAATTCATATGCACATTTTAAATTGAACATTAATAATTTTTAATAAATTCATTTTCAAATTATTTTTCCTCGTTAAAATAATCAATGTTATCAAAATCAAAATTTTACTTATTTTTAATAATTAAAATTAATAATTATTAAAATAAGTTATTAGTTAATTTTTACATTCGCAATAACATTTATAAAAATATTGTTTCTAAAAATATCGGAATTTTGTTTCTATAAATCTAAACGAAATAGAAACGGAATTGAATTCCGTTTCTAAAATTAGAAAATTAGAAACTAATTGAATTCCGCTTCTATTTTTAGAAACGGAATTACCTGCTTATTTTTAGAACGGAATTCAATTCCGTTTTCTATTTTTAGAAACGAATTCAATCTGCTTTCTAAAATTAAATGTAATTCACTCCGTTTCTAAAATTAGGAAAATAGAACGAATTCCACCTCGCTTTATTTTACAAACCATCCACCCGCTCATCTGAAAAGTCAGAAAGATCAGACTGCAAAATTTCGGAAAACAGAAACTTAACAAATCTACTATTTTAAACTAATCATCCGCTTTAACCTGAGAAATTAGAATCTTGGTATCTGGTTCACTTTCAAAACAGAAAACAGAAATATACTGGTAATCTGCTCAAGGTTTATGAAATGAAACTGGAATAACTGTCTTTCAATCTAACTAATTAGATCCTGCTGACTTAAACATTCACTCCCAGTCAAAATAGAGAAAACAGAATCCATAATCATCCTGTCTATCTCTTTATGTCTATCAAATTTCTAATAATTTTTAAGATATCTTAATTTTTTATATAACCGAATTCCATCGCCAACATCCATTTTATCTACCACTGTCCTCACGATAATTTGCGACGGAAAATCTCGACCGCTTCAATTTCCGCTTCTAATTCCGCTTCTAATCTGCTTCTATCCTCCCGCCATTTACTCCCACCAACAATTAGCGACGGATTTTTATTCCGTTTCAAATTTTTGTAGCAAAATTTACTTTCCGTTTCTATTCCGTTTCTATTCCATTTCTAACTTTAGAAACGGAAATGACCGTTTCTATTTTCCATTTCTATATTGTTATTTTCTTGTAGTGTCCAATCTGATGCCTTATACCCATTTCAACATATCACACACAATCGATCCAAATCCTAACAATTCCTCTACTTTCTTTCAAACCTAACCTAATCCATTTCTTCTCAATTGATATCAAAATTAGCACCATTAAACCTTAAATACCTACCAATTTAACATCCATACCAGAAAATTCAAGACATTAGACATGAAAACATCAAACCCTAACTTTCCCTAAATTCATTAAAACTTTACTTGTCTTTGGTTTCCTTTGGCTCCTCTCCTCGCTACCACTTTGTAGCACTCGAAAGCTTGAAGGAGAAGAAAAAATCACATCTCCCACCTCGCTCCACCATTTTCTTTCCCTTTCTCTCTTCTTCCTCTCTTTTCTCTCCTTTTCTCCCTTTCCTTTCTCCTCATACGTGAACCCTAGCCTTTTGAAGACCAAATGAATGCTTGGCTTTTGTTTTTCTCCTTTTATTATTTTAACATTTCCTTTAATTTGCAAATAACCCTCATCTTTTCAATTTTGCAATTGTAACTTATGAAATTTGTATTGTGGCCCATCTCTAACTTGATTATGATTTCCATATCCTTTTGCTTAATGACTATTATACCCTTATGCTCATACTCATAAATTATCATTTCCTATCATTTCTATTTTAGTCTCCAAAAATACTACTATGTGACATTTAAGGCTCTTATACACCCCTACAAGATCATGTACCGTACACTCTCTCTGGACGGGTGTTACAAAATCCCCTCCTTAGGAACATTTCCCGTCCCTCGAAATGAATAAACTAAACTCCAAAAGAAAGGAAAGGAAAATACCCCATTTTGGAAAATAATCGAGGGTAATGACGCCGCATCTCGAGCCTCCGTCCCAAGTGCTTGCCTCCTCTCATGATTCCTCCATAGTACTTTGACTAATGGAATCACTTTACCTCAACACCTTTCCTTGCACCCAATCTCAAGACAAGTATCTCTTCATAAGTCAAGTTCTCTTTAACCCGCACCGGGTTGTTCTCTCAATACACATGTGAAGGATCTGGGATATATTTCCTCAACATCGATACATGGAATGTATCATGAATCCTTGATAACTCTGGGGTAACTTCAACTTATAAGCTACTAGCCCCACCTTGCTCATAATCTCATAAGGTCCAATATACCTTGGGCTAAGTTTACTCTAAGCTCTTAAATCAGCAACACACCTTTCCAAGGTGAAATCTTCAAAAACTTGGTCACCTATCTCAAATTGCAAGTCTCTACGACGGTTGTCCGCATAACTTTTCTATCGGTCTTGTGCAATTTTCAATCTATCCCTTATAACTTTGATCTTATCACAAGTCACTTGGACAATTTCCAGACCTACTAATTTCCTTTCGCTTACCTCATCACAACAGATCGATTCGACATTTCCAGCCCATAAAGAGCTTCTCTCTCATAAGAGGCCATACCAATACTCGGGCCCGACAATCACATTGTATGCTTAACTACATCGTGGTTAGATGGGTGTCCCACTCCCTCTAAACTCCATAACACATGCCCTAAGCATATCCCCAAAGTCCGTATAGTCCTCTCAGATTGGCCATCCCCGTGGATGAAAAGTCAAAATCGAATGCAATAGTGCCAGGCATTCTCAGAACTAGGCCAAACTGTGAGGTAACCCGAATCTCCAATCAAACTATCAAATCGAACCCCATGAAGTCTCACTAGCTCACCTACATACAATTGGGCCAACTTTTCTAAAGAATCTTCAACATTAACTAGTAGAAAATGAGCAGACTTCATTAAACGATCAACTATAACCCATATTGTATCATGTTACCTCTGAGTCCGTGGAAGACCTGTCACAAAATCCATAGTAATCTTTTCCCATTCCCATACTAGAATGTGGAGAATCGTATCTTCCCCGCAGCTTCTCCGATGCTCTACCTTCACCGTCGGGATGTGTTAGGCACTGAAACGAAACTCGCACTTCTTTCTTCATCCCATTCCACCAAGTAATGTTCTTTCAAAGTCCTGCGACATCTTGGTACTTTACTCCCCGGGATGCATGGTACACAGATGACGTGTGCTTCTTCATATCAGTCTCTCTCAGCTCACCACCGCACAATAATATTCTCCGGGTCTCACTATCATGTCATCATCTCTAATTTGAAACTCCACATCTCTTCCCTTCATCCTTCCTTGCTTAATCCATTTGTGGATTCTATGACCGGCCCGTTGTAACTGATCCCACTAGGAAGGTCTACCACTAAACATGCACTACCAAGGTTCCCGACCTCAACTCTCCAATATCACCCCTAAAGCCCTCGTGCCTACCAAGAGTGGAAGATAACCTCGATCTCATGTGAGGGACAAAGTACTCGGGTCAGCTACCAAGGCATCAAACACGACATTACTTTCCCCTGATGGTACTCATAGTACAAATGTAGTCCCAATCAACTCAGCCATCTTCTTTTGCCTTAGGTTTAACTCTTTTGGGTGAAAATATATTTAAAACTTTTATGATCTCAGAAAGATCCTACAAGGAACACCATATAAAAAGTAATGTCTCCATATTTTTATGCAAACACTTAGATCGCTTCATAGCTCTAAGTCGCAGTAGGGAATTCTCCCATGCTTTAGTCAGTTTGCAGGCATATACAGTCTACCCTATCATTTTTGCATCAAAATGTAACTAAGGCCTTGCTTGGAAGCATCACTATAAACCACAAACTTTTCCCATTGAGCAAGCCAAAACTCAACAGCTTAATCGATTCTTCAACTCCTCAAACTCATGGACAGCATCTACCCAATCATACTTAACATCTTTGGTCATCAGTCAAGTAAATGCCATCCTGGAGAACCCCTCAAATCCTCAGACATCCTGTCATACTCTCAAGGAAAACTCCTTATCTCCTCGTAACACCTGTGAGGAGGTTTCCAATTCAAAGATAGTCAATCTTCCTCGTGGATCACCATAACCCCTCTCGCAAAATCCATGGTCCTAAAAGGCTTAAGCACCGGCCGAGCCAAACGACACTTACCGAGTTTAGTATATAAACTCGAATAGGCTGTCCGCAATGTTTGCACTATCCCCGCGCTCGTGATGTTCTTCTCCACCGCCCGAATAGATCAAGATATCACAATAAACACGTATAACAAATTGATCTAAGTAAGGCCGGAAAATCCTCGCTCATGAGATCCAAAAGCCACTGGGCATTCAAGTCCAAATAAAGATGACTAAAAACTCAAAATGCCCGTACTGTTCAATGTTGTCTTGGGAACATCCTCATCATGAAGTCTCAACTTATCCAATTCACTTCCAATTAATCAAGGCTCATGACAACATCTGCAAGCCTTTGGCATCAAGCCATTAGCATCCTTAAAGTGAAAAACCCATAATCACTCCTTAAGAAAAATTACATTTATATCTTAATCAATTTCTTTAAACATTAATTCCTAAATGATATCTCATTAGGGTATGTAATCACTTCCACTGATTAAAATCAATGGAAACTCAACTTTTCCATACTTCCTAAGGTGGTCAAACTTACATGTCACATATTCATGTACTTATTTCTTCAATTTCTTCCCATTTTCTTTCAACAATTTATTTGATAATTCATCCAATGTCATTGATTTACTTAAACTAAACTCAAACCAAATTTTACTTCCAATTAAACCCCTTTCTTGGCCTAACCCTCTCATCTCATTTTCTATTCAACTTTTAATTCCATTAATTTTTCAAGCATTTCAAGTAATGTCATTAAATCAATTAAACCAATCAAACAACATCACTTTCATTAACATCCAAGGTTGACCTAAATGACAATCCTTATAACTTCATTCTCTTCTTTTCAATTTCTAGCAAAATCAACCTAGAATCATGTCAATTTAATAGCTAAAGCCTTAATATAACTCAATTGAAGGTTTAGATAAATAATCCATAAACCCTAATTGCTTACCTGAACCTCTCAACTCCATGTTGACTCCACTCCGCTTTCTGTCCTTGGATCGTATGAAGCCCGATTTCAAACCCATGCTCCTTCATCCCTAATCATGCTTCTACTACTCCGGCCGTACCTCGGCCGTCGATGCTACCGCGGGTCCAAATCTCCGAACTAAGACCTACAACAAACCTCTTCAAGCCATGATATATGACCTTTTGGTTTTTCTCCATTTTATCTTTTATCATTGATTCAACTTTTCAAGCAATGATACATGACTAACTTCTCTTTGATACATGACTTGTGGCATTTCGAATAAGTGACCTCATCCTACAATTGATTGTGCACGATTATGTATAAGATCATGCATTTTATATGTTAATCTATCATTAGAATCGTCTTCTTCAACTTTTTTTTTTTTCAACAATCATCTTTACACTGATTCCTCGAAATATCGATCTCCCATGTCCTCTAATTGCTCATCCCCGTCTGAACCCGTAGAACATTATCATTTCCATGTCAAGAAGTAATGCATTTTCATTCCGACTAATAGACTCCCATTCGACAAGTCTCGCTTACATTACATTAATATTCCTCCTAAGGTGTTGATAATGAGGACTCTTCTACACATGCCTACAATTTCTTTCCAACTTTTATGATCTTTTCACTCACACTATTCTCCATCCTCCAAATGTAATCTTTGAAATTAAAGTCCGTGGACTCCTTTTTCCTAGACCTTCCAACTCAAAAGATCTAAAGATTATTTTCCTATAAATGAAACCTCGATTTCGGTGGTGGTACTAATGCCTCAGAGCTTCTCCGCGCGTGGCCGCCTCTAATGACGCATTTTCTCAGGAACCTCAAAAATTTCATGTCATGTAATACATATATACATTTTAAATCACATAAATAATTTATGCAATTTGCACAAATATTAAAACAATCATATGAACATAAAATTTTCAAATATTTATAACATTTTCAAAACCGTGGCTCTGATACCACGTTGAAGGATCCCGACCCGGATTAACCTCATGAACCCGAGGGGATCCCCTCCCGGCAGACCTGGCAATGGATATAGAAACTTTTCTCAAAACTATCAAATAAAATCCATGGAGCGAACTCCTTTTACAATCTCACATATCTTTAGAAAATAATGCCAATGGTATGGTAAAATTTTTTTCTTTTCAAACACTTAGATTTTTCAGAAAATCGAATTTTAGCTCTCCCGTTTCTGGACTTTCCTAAATTCTACAAATACCTGCATAAGCATTTAAAAACACTTCTAATCTTTCACCCTTCAACTCCGCTTTAGGACCTCTTGTCCACAACTCAATCAACACAATATATATTATACCATATACATTTATTCCTTTTCAATCATCAAAACATTCAAAACTTCTTCAATTCCATGCACGCTTTATAAAAAGATCGGGCTCGAAATGGACTTGTGTTTCACCACCTAAGTAGTTCCTTTCAAAATATATCCATATATGCATATATACATGACAAACTATTTGATATAAAATATGCGCAAACTATTTATACAATGCAATACATGTGTCGCCTCCTCGATGGCTCGACCATCAGGCGCAGAGGGTACTCTACCGACGACCGTCTTCGGGGTCCTGAAAATGCGGAAACATATGGAAAAAGAATGAGCTAAAAGAGCCCAAATATGTACATTGTCATTAAGATAACATCAGTATATATCAAAATAATACATACTTATACAATTAAAATCAATTTATGCCTTAAACATTTATGCCTTAAACTTCTTTCTTTTCCGATAATAAATACTTATACATTAAAACTCATTTATGCCTTAAACATTTATGCCTCAAACTTTCTTTCTTTCTTCTTTCTTCTTTCCTCGATGGAAAACTGTGGAATAAACACACCGACAGCTCCGGCACCGACTTGTGAGGACGTCTACATTCCAGCCATGCACCTGACTTACGTCGCGGTAACTCACGCTCATAGATTCCACCATAGCACCTATCACGTGTAAGGATATTACTCTAGACACCTTAATTCCCTCCTCAGTTAGTAACCTATAACTTTACTCCTAAACCCACACGCTTTAAGGTACCTCGGCCGATATCACTTATAATGTAATATATGGGGCTAGGTAACCATCAAGAAAGCATTTATCAAAATACATTTATAAATCCATGTAAACTTTACTTTATCATGAAAATCATATATATATATATATATATATATATATATATATATATGCAAATATACATGTATGCATTCTTTACAAATTTTTAAACTTTCATAATACCTTAACATATGCATACAAATATACTTTAGTATAAATATATATTGATGCAAGATAAAACATTTTATATGCCTTAACATTTACATAAACATTTCCATTAAACTTTCAATTCTAACATTAAAACCATTCACTTTTAAAAACTCAATTTTCAAAATATCATTTTCACTCACACTTCACCACCAATCCCGCTTGCTTCGTCGACCTCCGCTTCCCTTGGGTCCGAGGAAATATTTTCACTTTCAAGAGAAACCACAACTATACATTAATCATAACTTCCATTTTAATCCACTATACATTCATTTAAACTAAATGAACAAATTACCCTTAAGCAATAAAAACCCATTCATTTTGGCCAACCTTTTTCCAACAATACCTAGACTTTGATGACCAAAATTATCTAAACGGTCTTCAAAATTTATGAAACTCTCCAGATCAGTCCTTTATATATCCACGACATCTCTTTAAATTTTCAATTTGTACTCCTTCTCTAAAGCTCTCAACCAGCATAACACAAGTTATTGTGTTTTTACATCTAGATGGCAGAACAGAATCTGCACATAGCTCCACTTTGACAGGGCCTTTTCTGGGCACTTTGGGATTACAATTTTCTTGAACTTCATACAAATTTTCCTGAAGTCATTTTAACCAGAAACTGAATTCATTACTCAAATCGGATCAGAAAAGTGAGAGCAACATGGGTCAAAATATTAAAATTGGTCGAAATAGAAAATGTGGCATTTCCTCGTATCGAGACTCGTCGCCTTTAAAACACTGTAATGTGTTTCTCTTCCACTTTTTTTTTCACTCTAAACACTCCAATCTGATGCCTTATACCCATTTCAACATATCACACACACCCCTATCAAATCCTAACACCTCTACTTTCTTTTTCAAACCCAACTAATCCATTTTTCACCACATATCAAAATCGCACCATTAAACCCAAATACCACCAATTTAACATCCATACCAGAAAAGGGCCCAAGATATTAGACATGAAAACATCAAACCCTAATTCTCCACCATTAAAACTTACTCGTTTTTGGTTTCCTTTTGGCTCCTCTCCCTTGAAGTACTAATTTTGTAGAGTGTACTGAAAGCTTCAAGGAGAAGAAAAATCACATCTCCCACCTTGCTCCACCATTTTCTTCCCTTTCTCTCTCTTCTTTCCTCTTTTTCTCCTCCTTTCTCCCTTTTCCTTTCTCTCATACGTGAAAACCCTAGCCTTTTGAAGACCAAATGAATGCTCGGCTTTTTGTTTTTCTCCTTTATTATTTTTAATACTTCTTAATTTGCAAATAACTCCTCATCTTTTCAATTTTGCAATTGTAACTTATGAAATTTGTGATTGTGGCCCATCTCTAACTTGATTATGATTTATATCCTTTCTTACGACTATTATACCTTTATGTCTTATACCATAAATTATCATTTTCTATCATTTCCTATTTTAGTCTCCAAAATACTACTATGTGACATTTAGCGCTCTTATACACCCTACAAGACAAGGTACTCGTACACCTCTCTGGATTCTAAGTGTTACAGTTAGTGAGGTGAACTGTCCTACTAATTTAGCTAGGACAATTCCATAGCTATTTCTCTAAAATTAGACAGAGAGGATCGGAATTGTCCCTAGCCAATTTAGTTGTGGACAATCGTAGCTATTTCTCTAAAATTAGACAAAAATAGTGACGGAATTTTCCCTAGCTAATTTAGCTAGGGACAATTAAGTCACTATTCAATCGAAAAATTTTCATTGGTCCTCTGAATTACGACCAAAATTAGCAAGGGAAAATATATAATTAGCTAGGGAATTTCCGTCGTTAAAAAATAGCTAAGGAAAATTTTTTCTCGTTAATTTTACACAAGCACTTTAGCTAGGAATATTTCCGTCAGAACTGGTCATTTATTCTTATTTTAGCGATGGAATTTCTTCAAATAGCTAGGGAAATTTCCCTAGCTATTTGGCTTTTTTTTTTTTTTTTTTGTAGTATATGATCAACAAAAACCTGATCAAGATGTACTCTGCCTAAGGTGCATATGAGGGAACTCTTAATTCTATTAGGCAAAGACAAAATGAACTGATCAAGCAATTGGCCCTGACAATGGAGTGGTCTATACTTAACAAAAGTTGAAACAGTAGTAAATAAAGACAACCACAAGTCCAATTCCCTGAGTTTTCACCTTCTACAGGTGCATATAAACTAGACCCAGTCAACCTACCCCTTCCCATAAGCATGATAGAAAAATAAAATAGCTCACCCTACTGTTCCATCTCCTCATCCTCTCTGTACTCAATGTCCAGTCATCAAAATAATCAATAAAATAAAGAATTATTTGCAAATTCTATGTTCATTTGTGTTTTTGATTGTTTGGTGTTGTTTTGCTTAATTTTCTTTGTTTCATGATTGATAATTACTTAGTTTAATAAATGAGAAACCAGCTACCTGGATCAAATTGTCTAGTTGCTGTAGCATTTTTAGTTGAAATGAATTGATGAAATTGTGGTTGTGTTGGATTGTTTTGAGCTGAATGTATCATCAAAATGAACTTCTTGACTTGATTAAAAACAACACAACAACAAATCTCAAAGCCAAACAAACCATTGATAGATGCATTAGGATAGGATGAAATGAATGAAAATGGATAGTTGTAAGATTTTGAATAAATGTATTGAACTTCAAGAATAAGGAAGGTTTTACTAAATTGATGGAACAAATAAAACTTATAATTATGTTTGATGTAAACAGTTTGATCATAAAATCCCGATAACTTTACACATGGTCAATGGGTCCTGGGAAAGAATTGTGCCAAGATTAGAACATCTGGGATCCATCACGCTTGACTCTCCAATGTCTTAGAACTCTTACAGGATTATTAGTCAAGGCAAAATCCTAGGCATACCACTAATAGGAAATGATTTAGGCCATCCTTGAAAGTTTGAGCCTTTTCAAAGCCTACACCCTATGATATGCATACATACACTAGCCCTTATTTGAGCCTAAAGCCAACATCATTATCAACCAAAGAATGATAGCCCAATCCCTTCCTCACATATAATCCTATAGTAAAAAACCCTTATTTGCCCAGATTACAAGACAAAAGACATCAATGACAAAAAGGGACAAGTTTGGGGGAATATCATCTTGAAATGTAGAAAATGAGAAAGTGGGTTGAGAAAGAAAAGTGCATAGAGATAATAAGAGATAAAAAGAGTGATGAAAGAAGATGTGAAAACATAAAGAGAAATGAGTTGGTCTTGTAGCATTCCTCCCTTGAACAATTAAGTTCTTAGGGGTGTTCAACACCTAGTACCCTAATGCTAACTTGTATGGGAGTTACTAACCCAAAGTTCGTTAAGGGTGGTAGAAAACTTAAAAAGACCAACATTGCACCATTCCAAGAAACTTGATGAGAAATGAAAAGTGAAAAAGTTTCTAAAATAAGGAGGAAAAGTTATCTTCTGGGTATGAACAATGAAAAGAGAAAAAGATACCGGACTGAAGAATATGCAAAGAGATGCACTAAACCCGTGGGGAAGGTTAGAAAATCACAATCAAGAGAAATCAAGGATATATCAAAAGGCAAAAGTGTAAGTCGTCAAGAATCTAGGTAAAGTGAGCCTAAAATTGTCTTTTGTCTACCCAATTACCCAAGCCAAACATTACAAGCTTGAAAGACCTATTTGATCCTGAAGGTGGTAATATGCTTACATTAGTGGAGATTAATATGACAAACAAGCATATGAGACTGTAAGAATGAAACAGAGAATGCCAACTAAGTATTATCCCAAAAGCTATAACTGATCTACCAAGGAAGAGAGTGAAGACCAACACACACACAAAAATCAAGATTGAATGATTAAATTGTTACACACTATGGATTATTGGTTGGTTCAGTGAACTTAATTGAAAATCTTTCTGATTCTAGATTGGAAACATGTTTAGTAGTAATTCTACAACTGACTTATGTTCCTGCCCAATCTGAGCTTTAAATAGAAAAATGTCCTTAAAAAAAAAAAAGCTGAATTGTTTGAGGACAAACAAAATTTCTTTTCTTTGCTTGGGGACAAGCAAAACTTTAAGTTTTAGAGAATTTGATGAGTCTTAAACTTATCTATTTTTAATCCATTTTTCTGGCATGTTTTTAACAATTTTAGATCTATTAGTATGCCCAATTATGGAATATTCACCAACTTTTTGTTTTGCAGGAGTAAATTGAAAACAAAGAGAAAACAAGTAGAAAAGAAGCAAAATGGTGGAAAAAGCAGTAGTCTGTGTCGCGACACAATTTTTATATGTCGTGACACAAAATTCAAGCAGGCCAAAGGAAATATGTTGCAGCCATCAACTAAATGTCGCAACAAAGCTCAGACATAACTCAATAGTTGAAGAGAAATTTTATCGCGACAATACTTTACTCTGTCGTGACAAATATCAAAACAGAGAGCAAAGAAGTTGTGTTGCGACAATATAATTTCTGTAGCAACATGAAAAGTTGAAGGCTAATAGATGAACTCTGCCGCGACAAAATACAATTCTGTCGTGACAGAAATTGCTCTGATTACAAAACAAGTCAACTAATTACAAAACAAGCCAACTCAAGGAAGAACTACTATCGTGACAAAGAAAATCATGTTGCAACATAACAATCGGGACCACAATCAAGAGCAACACAATCTTGTCGACAAAGATTACTCGCCCGGAACAAACATGAGAATCGACATAGGATCAGATAACATTGGTAAGAATGACATGCAAAGCTTATCGCGACAATAAAAGCTAAGGAATGATAAAATTCTATTGCGACAGAGAAAAGTAGGTCGCGATAGAAATTGAAGAAGACTTGAGAATGGTCAAGGCAATTGTGTCGCAACATATAATTCTATGTCACAACAAACAGCTCAACAAGTGACAAGAACCAAAGAAGAAAAGTCTATCGCGACCAAAGAGTTTCTTGTCGGGATAAAGAATTGCTAAGGACTTAAAGAAATCCTGTAGCGACAGAGTTTCCAGGCTAAAAAAAATTGTTTGTCATGACAAGGAAAATTATGTCGCAACAAACTCCAGTAGAATAAGGACATGAGAAGCTGGGTGCAAACAGGCTTGGTGTCGTGACACAAGGCATTCCTGTCGGACGAGAACAAGATTGTTGAATACAAATTTGTCGCAACATTATCAAAGTATGTCACGACATAATCCAAGAGCAAGCCTAGAGAACAGGTCGTGACATAATACAAGAAGCTTCGATAGAGGCAACGACAAAGACTGAAAGCTCTGTCGCAACAAACCTTTTTACTTCACGAAAAATAGACCAATTTGGGCCAGCATTTTGGGAATCCACAATGCAATTAATGAAGTGAGGCCCAACATTGGAAAGCCTATAAATACACGCTTCTAAGGCAGTACAACTTTCAATGCAAATTAGATTTCAAGTGGTTGGAAGACTCTGTACATTTTATTTTTTTTCTTTTATTTTTCATTTTAGTGTAGATTTAGCTTTTAGTATATGTTTCATTCCTCGTTAGTTTCCTTTAATTTTCTGGATTTGGGTATTGTATTGTAGTGCAGCTTCGAGCTGATATTTCTTTATAAAATCTTATTTTCATTTACTGTTGATTTACATGGATGCTGGAAAGTTTATGGAGTTCATTTATTTCAGTTCGTTTATGATTTCAGTGAATTTTCTTGATCAGTTAGTCACTTACCAGAGTAAACCAGTTTTGAAAAGTTGAGCTCACTGGAAATGGGTCATTGATGATAGTTATTTTGCTTCATAAGGAGGAAGAAAACTTTAATTAGAATTCTTGAATTTATTTTGTTGGTTTTGTTTATAAATTTACTTGTTCTCAATACTAGTACCGTGTACCCAATGCAAGGTAATCAGATTCCCCACTGGATTTCCAAGAGGCCCTCCGAAAGGGATGGCCAAAGATGGAGAATCCTAAGAGTGTAGAGCAAGTCATTATGGGTATGGTAGACTAATACTATGGAACTAATGACTTTGAAGGATTACTTAGATAGATCACCAACTTACTTATAATTGGAGGATGGTTGAATGAAGACTGCTTAATCACTCGTGAGGTCTCTATATTTCTCTGGGCCAATTGATATGTTCCTATGTTAGCAAAGATCTAATCAAGGAGATGAAAATTTTTAATGTGGCGCGGTAGATGAGGTGTCAATCAAATTGGAGAAGGCTTGTAAGATCCTGTCTATGGGGGCAAGAATTCTTTAGTCCTAAGATTTGAGTATGAAGTACTGAAAAGGAAAAATACTTAATTCTTAGAAATAGGGTTTTATATTATAAGTAACTGATTAGAATCATGTCTCAGAAATGAAGATGAACCTTTAATCAGTGAAAAGTATGGTTGAGGGAGAAATCCAAACTATACTACCTTGCATCTTTGACAATTTCAGTTTTCCAATTAATGGTTGAGCTATGAATCGAAATGATGCAGAAATTGATTATTATTATTTGATCCATGTCCAGTTATGCCTCATAGTGAATCCTTAACCCCAATTTTATTAACTTTACTTTAGTACATGTAAGATTTCAGTTAGGACTACGCCTCTTATCATCAGATTAGTAGAGTTCAAATAGTAATGATCTTGAGTAATTTTGGTAGTTAGTCTTTTGATTTATCATCTTTCCTCATGAGAATGATATCTGGACTTTAAATATCCACTTTTATTACTTGTATGACATGTCCACTGTTGAAGGAACAAAATACTCCAGAATTGCGTATATATTTCCAGACTTGATTTTACTGATATACTTAAATATCGGAGCAATATCGGGTGGATACTTTAATAAAAAGGTCTTGAGTTGAAATAATAAAAATAATTTTGAAATTCATGGAAATACTTTGTTGAACTTTTATAAAAGACATAAATAAGCAAATATACACTTATTGAAAATATCTATTATAATTTATCGAGAAATTACATTACAATAGTAATTTAAAACCAAAATGAAGACGATGTGGCTCAATTACATTATTTGACTAAGGATCCCATCTGAATCGAAGATAATATTCATAATAAGATCTTCAAAATATTGAGATAAATCACAAAGAAAATAATTTGAGAGTTAAATGGAGCTTGGATGTATGGATGAGTTTGTAAAGAGATTGTATGATTTTATATATTTATAAAAAATTTCGGGTTTCAAATAGTGATTACCGATATTTACCGATATTTACCGATATTTCACCGAGATATTTTAATACTAATATTTTTCAATTTCGTATTAAAATGAAGGTGTCTAATAACGCGATTTTGGTGGAAAATGGTTTTTCTGATTTTTTTCGAGAAAAATCGGGCGACACCGATTTTTCCCGGACATTTTTCCTCTAATCGATTTTTTCCTCCGTTTTTTCTTTCTTGCCGGGCCGAAACCGATTTTGACGAGACATCAATTAAAAACTGATTTCTTGTCTCTCACTGAAAGTGGATCTAGACTACAAACACAAATTTTAAATGTTTCATTTCCAAAAGAAAGAATAATTCCATCTTTCATATACATATATATCTTATTGCCAAGTTTTTTAAAATGGGATTAGATAATAGTCCTTTGGTAATAGTGTCATAAATTTGAATATATAGTTTGGTCTTAACAAGTTTTTGGCGTCGTTGCGGGGGACTAGGTAATAGTCCTTAGGTAGTAGTGTCATAGATTTGTATATATCATTTTGTCTTATCATGCCCGCAACTTTGTCGTGCATGCCCAAGGTCTGTCCTGCTCGCCTTGCCTATTCTATCACGCACATATTCTTCGTCAGGGCCGACTATCGCGACCTAAAAAATCCTCTGTCGAGATAGAAATCTTCCCAACCCTGGCCAACTCTGTCGCGACATAGAACTACTCTGTCGCGACATAATTCCACCTTACCAACTCATTTGACATAAAAATACAGGTCGCAATAGAAACTCCCTTTCCTAGCCAACTCTGTCGCAATCCAAAAACACTCCTTCGCGACAAAAAATCGTCCCAACCTAACCAACTATGTCGCAACATAGAATTGCTATGTTGCGACACATCCCCATGAAACTTATCACATCTCAAATTCCTGCCTCAACCAAGCTCCTATCACCACCCCGAATTCCTCTTAAGGCCGGGCTATCTCAATGGTAATACAAGGGACCCTTCCGCACTTGATACTTTCTGTCAATGATGGAGGATAAAAACGTTGTCATGACATAAGGAGGAACCCTATCGCGAAACCCAGAAGAAGGCAATCTGCCGCTGACTAGGAAACTCTGCCGAGACCCAATAACACTCAGAATCATAGAACTATGTCGCGACATAGAACCATGTTGCGACACAATGCCAGAAAACTATGTCGCGACAGAGAAAACCTTTATTGCAACCCAAACCCAAAAACTGCCAATAGCCTCTCTAGGCCTTTTCTGCACCTCCAACTCCCCTTTTTTTTTTCTTTCTAAACACCCTAAATTCAATATACAATAACCTTTTTGTTACAAAGGCAACATGGGAGCCCGCAAATAACCTTTGTCAAACTCAGATTAATCATACAAATGAGTTTCATTACAACTCTGTTCTTCTTACATATACAGAAATTGGGTCTTTTACCCATAATTAAACAGAAACTGGATGAATATCTAGAATTTTACAAAATACATGAAAAATCCAAAATTTTGGCCTTTTCACAACTAAGCTCTTGGATGTGTTTCATCCCTCGGTGTACCTCCAGTACCTGAAAATATTTTCCCACGACGGGGTGAGCAATGCCCAGTAGATGAATTCTCCTACAAAGGCTACTCCCCACCTAAGTGCACGTACACTGGCAAACACACACATTCAAGTACAAGTATGCACTTTCCTACTCAAATGTCTACATGCCCTGCCCCATATCTTGAGTCCTCACTGACTCCCTCACACATGTATTTTTCCATGTATGAAAATCTATTTTCAAAACAAAAAATTTTTGTTTTTGAAAACTCATTGGTCAATCTCTAATATAATTTATTGGACATACTCCGATAAAATTTGATGGACAACCCTCCAATATAATTTAATGGACATACTCCGACAAAATTTTGTTGGTCAACCCTCCAATAATATTTAGTGGACATACTCCGACAAACTTTAGTGGACATACTCTAATATACTTTCTTTTTTTCATTGGACAACCCTCCGATATCAAATTCATTCAAAACCCATGTCATCACTCACATCGTTTCACGCGATGTCCCCATGCATATGAATTGAGGAATGCCATTTCATGCCAATTCATGCTACATGCATGATGAGTACTACATGCAACATTAATAAATCATGGATAATTATATTTTCTACATATAATTTACATTCATCAAGCATCTCATGTCAATACATCAATAAGCCGATATTAACATGAGCTTTTCACACAACCAACATGTTATTCATTTTTCTAATAAATAAAAATAGACACACCGACTAAAATCAATTCCGGACTCATCAAAACAAATCGTGGTTTTTAGTGTTCGGGATCCCAAAATTTTGGGACTGAACAGTACGGCCACCCACCGCCCAAAGAAAACCAATGCCATTAAATGGCTCTTAAACCAAAAGTAACCAAGGTAAGAGAGGAACCCCTACCTCTTGTAGTTTGGTGAAAACCCCGGATTCTTGTACCTACGCGAAGCTCTCGTCGCGTAGATGAACTTTGCCTCTTGTTGCGACAAAAACCGACAGCCCAATCTCTATAAATCCTAGAGATAAGGTGGAGCCTCTCACTCATCTTTTCTTCCTCTTTCTTTTCTTTTCTCTCTCTTTTTTTCTTTCCCTCCTATTTCCCCTTCTTTCCCACCAAATTTTCCCTACTTGATTCAAGTGGGAAGTTTCCTCCCACATTCCCTTGCGACATGTCCCTTTCTCATTGGCTTTCTTCCCTTATCTTATCCAAAACTTGGATTTCTTTCCTCTAGGGGCTTGACACATGGCCTCCATGGGCCACCCCTTAGACTTTCCCTTTTGGTTTGACTATCTCTCCCTTTTTGACACATGACTCTAAATGAGTCATTCAACCAAGTGTCATGTGTCACTTACTACACTCGGTGCCTCGAAAAACATGAAATTATGACTATTTCAGAATCCAACGAAATTCAACTGAGTAACTAGATTTCACGAGACGATTCCAACGGTGAAGTCTATTTCATCATCAAAGATCTAGAAAAATTCTAGGTTTTTCAACCGAAATTACATTTTTACCCTTTTTCAGAAAAAATTGAATTTTTCCCGGTTTTACATCACCCATATCCTTCATATCAAAGTTCTTTTGAGAAAAATTGTTTCACCTCATATAACAAACCTCATATCATTGGTCAAGAAGTAGAATATCATCCACATATAACACAAGAAAACAAATCTTACTCCCAATGACCTTCTAGTATATACATTGATCCATGACATTTTCTTCCAAACCGAATGAAGTAATGACTTCATGGAATTTCAAATACCATTGGCGGGACGCTTGTTATAATCCATATATGGATTTCTTAAGCTTGCAAACTAAATTCTCACCTTCACTATAGGAGTATCCTTCAGGTTGTTTCATGTAAACCTCTTCCTCTTGATTACTATTAAGGAATGTCATTTTCACATCCATTTGATGTAAATCAAAGTCAAAATAGGCAACCAATGCCATGATTATCCGAAGAGAATCTTTCCTAGATACAGGAGAAAAGGTCTCCGTGTAGTCGATTCCTACCCTTTGAGTGAATCCTTTGGCAACGAGTCTTGCCTTATGTCTCTCAATGTTGCCCAATGAGTCCTTCTTTGTTTTAAAGACCCATTTACATCCAATGACTTTGACACCATCAAGTAACTCAACAAGATCCCAAAGTTGGTTAGATGTTGTAGAATTCATTTCTTCTTTCATGGCACTGTACTACGAGTTGATTCCCTTAGGAACTCATGGCTTTTGAAAAATGTTTCGAATCATTTTCTACCCAATGTTATAGTCCAATTCTTTATAAATACACTATATAATCATTAGGAATTGTCGATTTCAACTCAGAGATCTTCTTAATGTTGCTTCATCATTATCTTGAGGAATTTGTTAATTAACCTGTTGCTCAATTGGTTGTTCAACAATTTCTGGAATTTCTTCATTGGCAACTTGATCTATAGGATCAATATCAACAATATGTGGAACTTCAGGAAATGGTTGTCTCACACTTAGTTGTACTTGAGGGGTGTAAATGACAATCAATCTATCACTTGAACCAGAGGGTTGACCTTCATAATGATCCTTCTCATAAACAGTGTCCTGAAACTTATCACTCCTACTGATCAAGTCATTCTCAAGAAATTTCACATTTCTTGATTCCATAATCCTAGTGCTGTGAGATGGACAATAAAATCTATACCCCTTGGACCTTTCAGAATATCCAATGAAATACCCACTAATGGTCCTTGGGTCTAGCTTCTTTTCTTGTAGGTTATAAATTCTCACTTCGCACATCCCTAAATGCGATATGTCACAAACTTGGTTTCCAACTCAATAACTCAAAGGCGCCTTAGGGACAAAATTGGTTGGAACTCGATTTAATATATACACTTCCACCGCTTTTAGAGCTTCAGACCACAAGTATTGAGGTAGTTTTGTATTACTCCTCATACTCCTTACTGTGTCCATTAAAGTTCTGTTTCTTCTTTCCTGCCACACCATTATGATCCGGAGAACCAGGCATAGTGTATTATGCAACAATCCCATTTTCTTGAAGAAACTTCGCAAATGCACCAAGAGCTTGTCTCTCTGTGTATTTACCATAGTACTCTCCACCTATATCTGATCTCACAATCTTAATATGTTTTCCCATTGATTCTCTACTTCAAATTTAAAACTTTAAAGGAGCTCTGCAAAGCTTCATCTTTGGAACGAAGTAAGTAGAGATACATGTATTGTGAATAATCATCTATGAAGGTGATAAAATATTTGGACCATTTGCATCCATGCCAGGACAACAAATGTCAGTATGTATAAAAACTTTTAGACTTGTTGGTTTGCTTACCCTTAATGCAATTCACATAAGTCTCAAAAATCAGCAAAAATCCAAAGTACTGCTTTACCCCATCATTAACCAATTTCTTCATTCTTCAATGGACATGTGTTCCACCTCCGATGCCATAACATAGAGGATTCCTCATTCATAACACATCTTTTAATCCAATGGGTAACATGCATAGAATTATAAGTAACATCATTGTGTAATTGAATATGGAAAAGACCATCAGACAATGCACCATAACTAATAACTTTGGATTTATTAGATAAACTAAAACCTGAATCTATAAAGTGAAAGGAAAATCCTAAAGGTACAAGTCTTGAAATTGAAATTAAATTCCTAGAGAAACTTGGAACATAAAATGTCTTTTCCAATTCTCAAATGAAACCGCTGCTTAATACAAGGCTGCAAGTGTCAATAACTTGTACACGTGAACTCTTCGCTGCCTCGAATATGCATCATTTACTTCCCACTGGCTTCCTTAGATTTTGCATACCTTGTAAGGTATTTGAAACATGGATTGTAGAACCAGAATCAATCCACCATGTGTTATGATTAACATTAACCATATTAGATTCATAACAAACAAAAGAAAAGTGAGTACCTTTCTTATCAAGCCGTATCTTAAATTTCAGCAAATTCTTCTTCATGTGTCCCTTCTTCATGTAAAAACACTTTGACTCCTTTATGCCTCGGTTGAATAGGGAATCTTCCCTTTATTTTAGCTCGATCCTTCTTTCAAAAGGTGGTCAAGTTAACCCTTTCGCCTCTTCCATTATTAACTTCCCTCCTTTCAGACACACATGGTCAACAATTCATTAATTGACCATTTATCCTTATGTGTGTTGTCAGAGATTTTGAAGGGACTGTATTGTTGAGGCAGTGTTCAATATATAATGAACAAGGAAAGTGTATGACGTGATAACTTTTAATGACTTAAGTTGAGCCGCTATATCCCTCATGTGCATGATATGATCACACACTGCTCTTAACCCAGTTAAGAATGTCTTCCCACCTTCATCTAAACTGAAGCAATCGCTACTTAATCAAGACCTTCTCGAGAGAGCGTAACATTGATCATCATGGCGTATTATGACTGGTATAAGTACCTCGATTACAATACAGCTAATGGATGTCCTCAATTCTAGACATACAAGAAGGTCTCCTTTACCATCTCCCTGGTCTTAATCTTAATGCTAATGACTTTGTCACTTAGATCGTGGACTTTCGTGTTCATATCAATGGTGGCAGCCTCATTAACCATGTCATTTGACAAATGAAGGTGTCTCTTGACTACTTTTGGAAGTCGAGCAAAATGGTTAGCCATGCTTCTTCTAGATCCTCACAGATGCGGTGCCCCCCATAAGGGGAAAAAGCTTAGAAACAGGAGTACTAATGGAGGGGAGGGTGAGGATGAGGATGAGGATGAAGATGAGGATGAGGATGAGGATGAGGATGAGGATGAGGATGAGGATGAGGATGAGTATTTAAGTGTCTATATCCTGCGTTGATCGTCATTTTCACCTTGGTCCCCCGCTACTACACGTCCGCAAGCCGCGCAGGCCTAGGAGGATATATTTGATTAAGTTCACATCCTTTCTTTGTCGCTAACCGCTTCTCGATTCGCCTTGTCATGACCCTTTGAAACCCTTATTTGCTGTATGGAAGAATTGAAGGGAAACTTTACCTCCTTTGGCTCGCTTGTCGCTTCTATCTTCCTACTTGTTTGAGTGTTCTTATTCAAAATTTGGAGTTTTTCTTATGAATCCAATTGTTTAAATATGAAAAATAGTTTTATGATATTTTTATTTAAGAATATCATTTTTTCAATATTTGATCTTTTGTAATTATAATTAAGAAAGTTTTTTTTTTTTATAATCATGGATGTATAGGCCAACTTACGCGTATCTCGATTAATCCCACAAGTTCTGAAGTTAACGGCGAGTAAAACTTTCCATGGCTTTAAGGAAACTTGAACCAATGACTATCAGTAAACTCCAATCTCTAATGCGTTATACCAAATGAGCTACCCCTCAAGGTTATAAGTTATAACTAAGAAAGTATTATTAAAATGATTAAATATAATATGATTTTATATCATTTTAGTATCTCTAGTTTTGCAAATAGAGATAATTCTACTTTTAGTATTGGTTCCCACCTTTAGTGCTACTAATTATGAAGTTAGGGCTGTGAAAGAAAAAAAAATGGTAATGAACAAAATCTTTATCTTTGAACATGTGGGCTCTACATTTTTGTTTGGTTCCATCCTTTATGTCACAAAAACAGTTACCTCATACCTACCATAACCAAGAACTTATTAGAGTATTTCTGAATTTACTGATAGTAAAAATGTTGAAATCTATGTTGATTATGTCACTGTGAAGGAAATTGAGACAACCACTCTTGCAAGGCATTCTTGGGAATGATGAAGGGGTTGCTAGAAGTAGTCTTCACTCTTGATTTGAAGCCTCATTAGCTTCTCCTTGTCTTCATGACTTCAAGATCACTGAACAATTCTTCATAAAAATGCATTAAATTGTGTTTTGAAGAGACAACTTAAAGACAAAATACTAGAATTGTCATATATATGCTTGCCTGAACCTTATATGCCAATACAACTTTTTTTGGTCAAGCATGCGGTGTCCTGCACGGGCTCGTGCACACACAGAAGACGTCTTTAAGTCATACCACACCCAAATTAATCCTCATTCAAGCCGGGATGGATAACAAGGACAGTAAATCTCTACCATAGAACACAATTGCATTCCCAGGACTCGAACTTGAGACCTCTGGTTAAACTATGAGAGACTCCAACCATCTTACTTACATATTCAATGGTACTGCCAATGCAACTTTAGCAAGCAGAAATTACCCAATTCAATAAAGAAAAGATGATTCACATTCATGCGAGGAATAAAGTGCAAGAAAAGCCCATCATGCCTAACTTATATGGTAGAACGCTCAATGTTTCAAAAAGGTAAGGCTATGAGGGAAATGTCCAGTCGAGTCCCAATGGAGACAACTTTACTATATTATAACTAAAATGTTTAGAGATAAAAAAACAAGTACAAGTAAGTAGCAAAAGGAAAGAATGGAAGCACATAATGGTGGTAGAAAGTTTTCCTTCATTTTTATCACTCTATAACAAGAAGCCAATGAGCAGAAACAGAAATGTTTCTTTTTAAAATGAAAGCCATAAAATGACATAAAATGCCTTGCCGCTACTGATAAAAAAAAAATTCCTGCTAATTCAAAAGGAACATGAATTATATTCCATATAAGCACGCTTACAAAACAGTCACATTTACAAAGGAGGAAAGAAATATAGTGCTGAAAATCATCTATCTTTTACCTTTTTATCTCATGGAAAGTATAATTGTGGAACGATCTCCTAAAGTAAATACCCTCCATTCGAGATTCAATTCAACCCCATATTATAATCTCATGAACATCTTCACTCGTGAGCAATACCAACCTCTTCAGGGTTTCAAGGAAGAGAGGTCTAAGTCACCATTCCCATGGAAAAGGTAACCAATTTGTTGGTAAAAGTTTCTTTTAAAATGGGATAGAATCACTGCCAATCACTGCCAATTTCTTTTAAAGTTTCTTTTCCCTTGAGGTCTGACATTTTCCCAATAGACTGTGCACTGATGTTTGAAGTGAAAATGAAAAGAGAATTGGCTGAATTACTTTTCATTGATGTCAAGGAAGGATTTATACAGAAGGTAGACTTAGGTTACACATTAGTCTCTCCTATAATTAAGCTTAGGTTACACATTAATCTCTCCTAGTAATTAAGCAATCACCGCAATCAATATAACTACAATCTAGGAATACAAAAGGAAAATCAAGTTATACAAGGAAACCGTTATTCATGCACGTCTCTATAAATGGAAGATTTTCTATGTTAATTCCTAACACTCCCCCTCGTTGAGAGAGTGGATGTCCCGTACTCCCAACTTGCAAATCATAGAAGTAAAGACATCTTTTCCCAAAGCTTTGGTCAAGACATCTGCCAATCGATGTGCAGAGGTTCAAATCTCAGAGTAACGGATCCATCTTCAATCTTATCTCTGGATGAATGACAATCCATTTCCAATGTGTGTCTAAATTCGCCAGCGAAAGACTGGGTTTGCTGCAATATGTAATGTAACTTTGTTGTCGCAGTATAACAATGCAGGTTCTGGATGCAATACTCCCAAATCTTTAAGGTATCTTAGCCAAGTTAACTCACAACAAGCACCTGTCATAGCACGATATTTTGCTTCAGCTGAAGAAAGAGACTGTTTTATGACGTTTCGATCTCCATGAGACTAATGAGGGGCTAAGGAAGACACAGTAACCTGTGGTCAATCTTCTAGTGATTGGACATCCTGCCCAATCTAAATCACAATAGGCTCACAGCCTGAAATCACTATTTGAGGAGAAGAACTCGTCAGTGTATCTAAGATAGCGCACAACACGGCGTCGCTCCATGTGAAGCTTACAAGGCTGATGCATTAAACCGCTAGTACATGCACGTAATATGTAATATCCGGCCTCGAGACGCAAGATATATCAATCTACCCCAACCAACCTTCTATAATGACCTGATTCAGTAAATCACCTTATCACCCAATTTCAAACCTCGCTCCATAGGAGTATCATTAGGTGTCGTGGCCTAACAATCTCAAGATCCCTTAATGATTTCAAAGCATACTTACGCTGGGGAAATGAAAATCCCATCTTAGAAGAAAGATACTTCAATGCCAAGGAAATACTTCTAAATCATCAAGATCTTGGGTGATGAAATTGATTATGTGAATTTCTTCATTGCAGCATTACCATGTGGATCATTTCCGCGAATCAAAATATCATCAACATATCAAGAGGGCTGAAGGACTTGCCTTGTATTTGGTGAATAAAGATTAGTCACTCTAGATTGAACATACCCCGCAGCCGAATAGCTTCCGAGAATTTTTTGAGAACCACCCGCCAAGATAAGCCGTTTCCAAGCCATACAAGGACTTATGTAATCGACACACCAAGTTGCCCTCCCCGGGTTCTCAAAAGCCCCCGGCGCGTGGATATGTAAAGCTCTTCATGAAGATCGTCATGAAGGAAGGTGTTGAGCACATCCAATCGTGGAAGAGACTACCTTCGAAAGCAGAATGCAAAGGGAAGGGAGATAGCGAATCCAAGTGATGATTTTGGCAGTGGGAGAGAAAGTATCCTGATAATCGACACCCTTCAATTGTGTGAACCCCTTGGCAACTAATCAGGCTTTGTATTGCTCAATAGATCCATTAGAACGATGTTTAATCTTATAAACCCATCGACAACCTATCGACGTCTTCCCTGCCGGAAGAGATGTGAGAGTCCAAGTACCATTAGCCTGAAGGGCTCGCACTAACCAGATTGCCTCCTCGCTATATCTGTGATGGAGGATGCCTTTAAAATAATTTTTGTGCTCGTGATCTTTACCGATCCGGCAATAAAAGATTATGTGCGTGTTGGCAAATGATGTTATGAAACATAATTAGCCAAGGATAACGTGGTAATTTTTAGCCTGACCTCGAAGCAAGGAAGAGATTTGGCAGAGCAAGCTATATGGTATTAAAAACTCAGAGTTTTGCAGGATTATGGGAGCAATTGAGCGACGGGGCGGCCTCGGTCAAGTTGGTCAGGCTAAGAAGGTAGAGCTGTGGATGGGTCTGAGGAGTGGATGAAGAAGGAAGTAAGGATAGATGAAGGAAGGGATGATGTAGGCGCCGGAATGGCTAGCTGAGGTGCAGTGCATCCTAGGCGAGTGTAGGTTTCTGAGGAGCTCAGTGGGATGCTCATTGGCTACCACGCGAGGGAGGGAGAGATTAGAAATCAGGGGGAAGAGATGGGTGCGACGAAAAGTGGGTGTCCTGAATTAAAAGACAAAAGAAGAGGAAGCCAGGCTGAATTGAGCAGGAATTGGGCTTAAAGCAATGACTAAATTAGAGGGAGGGAGGACAAACTCAAGGAAGCATAAGGAAAGGATTTTCATGAAAATGTACATCCTCGTTGGTGAATATTTTTCGTGGATAGATTGAACAATATATGCTTTTGTCCAATCCAGATAACCAATGAAGATACAAGTAATGGCACGGTGATCGAACTTATGGGAAACATGGACATTGGCAAGATAAGCAAGACAACCAAACATTACCTGAGGTGAGTAAGAGGGTGGTTCGAGCAAAAGGCATTCGAATGGTGTTTTGAACAGAGAACGGGTGAAGGTAAGCGGTCGATGATATGGACGGCAGTGAGGGCTCATTCTCCCCAAAATTGATTAGGGAGTTGGAGATTGAATTTTCAAGGCTCAGGCAACTTGCAGAAATGTGGCTGGCAGCTCAGTGCCCACCACCCCATTTTGTCGGGCGTGCAAAACACAAGAGTGCTAGAAAAGAAACACCATTATCTTTGAAAAGGATTGGAGGAAAGGAATTCTCCACCATTGTCACTTAAAAATTTGATATGAGATTCAAATCGAGGAAAACATAAATCAAAGAAATGTTTTATAAGAGGTCAGGCTTCATCTTTATGTTTCATCATAAAAATCCAAGTGAAGCGCGTGTAATCATCAACAATAGTAAGGAAATAATGTGCACCATAAAGTGAAGAATATTTATAACGACCCCAAATGTCGCAATGAATAAGATCAAATGGTTTTTTTGATGAGATTTCACTAGTACCAAAAGGTAAACGATGTTGCTTTGCCAAAGGACAACAAAGCGCTGGTTAGACTCGAATTGAAAATTTCAAAAAGTTAGCAATGAAACTCAGACAAGAATGGAAATATGCCCTAAACGACTATGCCATAGATCGCAAGATGAGGTGGTGAGGCCGCAGTTGGCTGTGGCTGCATAATGAAAAGTGGTCCCGATTTTCCTTGTTGTTAACGTTGCTAAGTAATACAATCCATCACGTTGCTTACCCAAACCAATCATCCTCCTTGTAGCTAGATCCTGCAAAGCACCCCAATGAGGGAAAAATGTCATTGAACAATTCAGGTCTCTTATCAGCCGACTAACTGACATTAAATTGACTTTGAATGTAGGTACACATAATACATCACGTAGATAATAAACAGAGTTTAGCGGCAAGGATCCCTTGGCGACAATGTTAGCCTTTTCTCCACTAGGCAACAATACCGGAGGCAATGAAATATTTTTATCTTCATGCAAGAACAACTTTGGAGATGAAGAGATATGATCTGTTGCACCGCTATCGATGATCCAATGAGGAGAAGAAATTTTAGACAAACCTCGTTTCTCATACGCAGATTGCTCCTCGAGAACTTGTACCTTCATCTTTGTCATTTAGAAGGGACAAGAGCTGTTGAAGTTGTGCTTCTGAGATTCCAGTCACCACTGATTTCCCATCATCTTTGTTTGCACCATCAGAAACTTGATTAGCCACAGAAGTATTCTTGTGGAGGTTAAAAATGGAACCTCGTTTCTTGCCTCAGTGTCCTAGGAGGATATCCGCTCACCATAACATTTCTCAACAAAGTGTCTCTGTCCCCAATAATAGGCATTGAGGTCTCCTCTCGAAAGATCCCGAACTGCGCTTTGTTTTGATCAACCTTCCGAATCTTGCGGAACTATTGCGGTTTTGGCTCGAACAATCCGACCTTGCATTCCCAAATGAATTTTTTTCATCTAATTGCTCCTACTTCGCCATGGCAAATAGCTTGGAATTAGAATATGCGCTTGTGTGTGGGCCGCACTTAGAAGCCTTTGTTTTGGCAATAATGAGGAATATGCTTGACTGACGTAAGGAAGAGGATTCATGAAGTATCTGCCCACTTAATCAAGGCCAGAAGATCTATTCAACCCCATTAGAAATCGTATCAATCTTTGTCGATCTCAAGGCCAGGTAATCGCTTGACGATCATTATACGTAAGCCAGTTCATCCCACAAGCTCTTGAGTTTGTGTAATAAACTGAGATAGAGCAAATTGCCGATGGTAGGCAATTTTCACGATCTCAAATATGTAGGTATTGCTTTGAGAGAATCGTCACGGCATCTTCCCAAACCTCATGAGCAGTTGTATAATAGATTACAGAGTCTGAAATTTCAGGATTGAGAGTGTTAATGATCCAGGAATGCACCATATCATTGCAACGTGACCAAGTTGCATAGTCATCAGGATGAGTTTCTTCCGAAGGCGCCTTGATGATGCCATTGACAAAACCCAATTTATTCTTGGCATTCAAAGCCAAGGTCATTCCTCTGCGCCAAGCTAAGTAGTTATCTCCATTCAGGGGTTTGGAAATCAAAACCAAACCTGGATGATCTGAGTGGTGAGTGAAATAAGGGCTTGAGATCGACTTGATGCGCCCGATTTGGATGTTCCTTAATCATTCAGCGGTGGCTAAGGATGAGAGAGATTGCTACACGAGAAGGTAGAGTGCTGCTACAATGGAGTCAGGATTTTAGTTCTTGCTCTGATACCATGAAAAGGAAAAGAGAATTGACTAAATTACTTTTCATTGATGTCAAGGAAGGATTTATATAGAAGGTAGACTTAGGTTACACATTAGTCTCTCTTATAATTAAGCTTAGGTTACACATTAATCTCTCCTATAATTAAGCTTAGGTTACACATTAGTCTCTCATATAATTAAGCAATCACCAATCAATATAACTACAATCTAGGAATACAAAAGGAAAACTGTTATACAAGGAAAACCATTATGCACCGAATACATCTTCTATAAATGGAAGATTTTCTATGTTAATTTCCTAACATGAAGGTGTTAGATTAAATACATGAGAATAAACACATATATGTGATTTTATTACTGTTACACCAAATACAGAATAAAACCACATAACCCTAGAATCATGCATACTAATCAAAGATCAAATAAGCCAATATTGTAGAAGACATACTTGAATCCAGTCAAGAATTAGACAATGCAAAGAATGTTGGGCTCACTCAAGTATGGGAGGCTAGAGCTGTTTTCTCCGGATTGTAAAACCTAAGCAATGATACGTTCTCTCTCGATGGGGCTGCAGATAACGTACTGTAGGTTTTAAACCCAGGGACCCCTCACTCAAATTACTTAATTGCCCCTTAATGTTATTGACCCATGAAAACAACATTAAGGGCAAAACAGGGAAACCACACATTAATTCCATATTTTATAATTAATGAAATAATTATATAATTATTTATGTGGAACCCTAATTCAATCGAATAGATCATCAACTTTATTTGGTTACTGATTAGACAAAGACAATCATGTCCAAAATTTAACACTCATTTCACCCCACTAAAAGAAATCTAACAATCTCCCACTTGGGCTACAAGTGTTACCGAATATGTACATGATTGAATACTTAAGTTGCGCACAAATATACACTGTCCAATCACAGAAATACTTTAAACAATCTGGTCCATTAATTGTACTAGAATGGGATCAAAGTGGCCTTTATTACATTCATGCGTAACGAGACCTATCTTTGTCAACAAACAGCACAATCAATGACATAGATCAAATATAGGTGTGTGGCTTGGAGATTACATAAAATGTGATCTTATAGTATGCCTATCTCCAAAGGTCCTCTTTATGACTCAAATGAGTCTAGTATCATATTTTCAAATACCACATGCTAAACAAAGAAGAAAAATCATGACATCACAACAGAGTAGTCGGAAACATAACATAAATGCATTAAATAATCATAGCATGTAATGTACATATAAAATGAAATAACTATAGCGTGTCAATCACATAATTACACATAAAACCAAATGAACTCCCACTATCTTCCCATATCGTCTGTAATTAAGTACACCCATCCGGGTTAAACATGCTCATGAAACACCTTAGGTGGCAAGCCTTTTGGTGAGTGGGTCCGCAATCATGGAGTTCTGCATTAATATGCTCAATTGACACTTGACCACTCTGAACTCTTTCTTTTACAACCAGAAACTTAATGTCAATGTGCTTTGATTTTGATGAACTCCGGTTGTTTTTAGAATATAACTCTGCAGCTTTATTATCACAATTAATCCTAAGCGGCTTGTTAATGCCTTCAATAATCTGAAGTCCCGTGATAAAGTTTCCTCAAGAGCTACACTTTACTAGATGCCCGGCTGTGCTATAAATTCGGGCCCATGGTCAAGAGGCTACTAGTGTCTGGTTTGGACACTTTTCCATGAAATACCCCTCCGCTCAACATGAAGATGTAGCCCGAGGTCGATTTCCCGTTATCTTGACATCCCGCAGTCCCAGATCCGAAAGTACTCCAATAACCTCCGCATGATTGATCGCCGATATGTGAGCATACGATCCTTTGTCTTCGAAGATACCTCATCACTGCTTAGCCGTCTGATCCATACCGTGATTACCGATATCCGCCTAATATTCCCACAATGTACGCCTATATCCGGATCGCGTACACACTTGTGCATACATAAGACTCCTATTGTAGAGACGAATAAGGGTAGTTCTCCATTTCTTTCTCTCAAGTTCAATTTTGGGCATTGACCTAAGTTTCGAATTTATTACCCTGGCTACGTGTATCACCCGGTGCACACTCGCACATTAAACCTTTCAAGCACCTTATTAATATAGGCCTTTTGTGATAAGCCAAGTATACATCTTGAATCCATCCCTATGGATTTGTATACCCAAACATATGATGCATCACCAAGGTCTTTCATTTCAAAAAAAAAAAAAAAAAATGACTGGATAAGAACCTTTTGGTGTCATGCAATAGACCTACATCATTGCTTGCTAGCAGAATGTCATCCACATAGAGCACCAATATAACAAACTTGCTCCCACTGAACTTAAGATATATGCACTGATCAACAATGTTCTCCTTGAAACCATATGAAGAAATCACCTTATCAAATTTCCGGTACCATTGACGAGATGCCTGCTTTAAACCATAAATGGACTTCTTGAGTCTACACACAGTGCTTGGGTTTCCTAACCAAAGTTCTCTCAAGTCAGCACCATGTATATAGTTTCATCAATGTCTCAATTGAGGAAAGTTGTCTTTACGTCCATTTGGTGCAGCTCTAGATCACAATGAGCTACAAGTGCCATTATAATTCTGAATGAGTCTTTCGTCGAAACTGGCGAAAAGGTCTCCTTATAATCTATGCCTCTGCAAAGCCCTCGCGACTAAGCGTGCCTTATATCTCGACATTGCCTTTGAATCCCGCTTGGTTTTGAATATCCATTTGCCAACCAATTGGTTTTATACCTTTAGGCAATTCGACGAGATCCCAAACGCCATTATCTTTCATGGACTTCTATTTCCTCTGCATAGCCGCAACCACTTTTCTCGAACTGGGTGCATCAGTTTCAGCTTCGACGACGACGAGGATCGCTCTCCAACTCAGACAACCATGCTCCTGAAGAAAAGACTACATAGTCATCTGAAATTGCCTTTCTCCTTTCTCTAGTGGATCGCCTTAATGGCACTTCTCACAAAGTTGAGGTCATGGAGGTTCTTCCACTATTTCTTGATGTGGTTCTCAAATCTAGTGGGTGGAGCCTCTCCACTCAGACACCGAAGTTGCACAGAATGTTGTATCATTTACCACAACACTTGGCACAATAATAGGAATGGGTACCGATTGTCACCAATAGCTTCAATAAGAGGTTGTGGTTGGCGATTTACATACTCCTCCTCAAAAATGACCTCCTTAACTTGGAGTGCTCCTGTTCATCCTTAATAAACTTGGCATTACCCGTCTCAAAGAAGGACCTCGTCAAGGGTCATAAAACTTATACCCTTTAGACCTCTCAGGGTATCCCACAAAATAACAAATGCAATACTCCTTGAGTCCAGTTTTCTTTCATTGGGCCTATAAGGTCTTTGCTTCACCGACAACCCGCACGTATGTCTAATACTAGGCTTTCTTACCCGTCCATAACTCATAATGGGTTTTGTCAATCGCTTTATCAGAACTCTATTGATGATAAATCATGTCTTTAATGATTCAATTTATAATGAATAGCAGAGAAGAATGACTAATCATACTTTACCATGTCTTTAAGGGTTCTATTATGCCTCGCCTACACCATTTTGACACCTGGAGTTCCGTGCATGGTGTATCGAGGTATACACGCACTAAAGGTATTCGCAAAAGGCCCCGGTCGTTGTTCACCCGATCCATCATATCTACCGCACATTCCCTCTCCACTCGCCGATTTGGATCGCTTTAAATTTCTGCCTAGCTGATTTTCAACCTCGCTTTGAAAATTTTGAACACTTCTAAGGCTTGTGCCTTTTCATGTATTAGGTACAAATAATCATATCGTGAGTAATCGCTTATAAATGTGATAAATATATGTGCCCATTCCAAGAAGCTGTAGGGAATGGTCCACATATATCCGTATGTATCAACTCTAAGACGTTACTACACCGATTTGCACCTGTCTTTCTTTTGTTAGTCATTTTCCCTTTAATGCAATCTACACATATGTCAAAATCTGACATGTCAAGGGAATCAAGAATTCCTTGAGTTATTAGCCTTTCAATTCGTTGTTTGGAAATATGTCACATGCGCTTATGCCATAACATCAAGGATTTCTCATTATTTAATTTGCGCTTTGATCCAATCATGGTTGCATTTAGTATTAAATTTGTATTGGGACTTACATATGTAATTTATATAGCTTATCAATTAGACTACTGCCCAATAACTTTAGAATTTTGGAAAAGACTAAATGTTTCATTTCCAAATGAACAAATATAACCAGATTTGTCCAAACATGAAACATAAATCAAATTCCGTCTAAATTATGGTACAATAAATGTGTTTTCCAAAATTAAAATAAAACCAGAGTCTAACATAAGCTGAAATGTCCCAATAGCTTCAGACTTGAGCTTTGCCATTTCCCGCATGCATGTATCTTTCACCATCAATTGGTAGTCGACTCGAGTGGCAAGCCTGCATAGTGACACTTATGTGAGTAGTAGCTCCTGTATCTATCCACCAAGTGTCACTCGGTACCAAAGCCAAATTAACTTCAGAACTAACAAAGCAAGACATATCTTTTGCACGCTCAATCAAGGCATTTCGGGAGCTAATCTTTCTTATATTATTTTGCAGAAAAAGAAACAGGAGATAAATCAACTCGCTTTTCTTTGTTCTCGATGCCCAGATGCTCCAAAGGACCGCAGTGCTCTTTCTTTAGTGGTCCTCTTCTTCTTATTTCCCTGGGACGTAAGAAGTGGATGCCAGATGAGCACTTTCTATTTTCCCTCTTTTCAACCTCTCCTCTTCCTGAACACAGCAAGTAGTTCATGTAAAGACCACTTTTCCTTTTGAGTATTATAACTCACCTTAAGTGTGTCATATTGTATAGGAAGAGAGTTCAAGAACAGTGCACGACCTTATGCCTTCGAGGGCATTTCTAACAGTGCCTTAAGCCTTGCCGGCAAAGTTATGCGTCTCAGGAATGTACTCCCTTATGCTTCCGCACCATTATGCCTCATAGTAGTTATTTTTTGACCAGAATGGTACTGATCTGACTTTCTCATTAATGGCATAACGATCGGGAGACTTCTTTAAGAAAGCCTTGGCATCATTTCTTCGATATGGAACCCTTTATTGATTCAGGTATTGTGAGCTTCATCGTACTGAACTCACGGTTAGACCTTTCCCGTTTCTCATATGCGAGACTTTTGATCGGGGAATTGCTCGTTGTTCAGAGATGCAAGACGGTCTAACCTAAATACATGATCAGATCTAAGCTTGATCACAGGTCATCACATGTTTCCTTCAATTCTTAAAATTTGAGTTCTTAAGCTTAGGAATACTACGATATTGGCGAAGCCACTTGAGACATAGTAGATCTGAAAATAAACACAAAATGCTCACATTATCTTACACACGTATATATTAAAGCACAAAATATATATACACATGGGCCCTTAATAAGATACCAAGCACAACATTGTATTTAGTCTTTGGACGTAAAACAATTTAGCAGTACTCTCAATTATAGCACTAAGTAGACAATATTATAGCAGTAAAAACGTTATCTTGGCTTTCTTTGGGCCGACATAATGTTTGCATGTTAAAAAGCTTTATTTGTCTCACATTTAGACCTAATATTCACCCTACATCACGGCATAAAATAATCATCCATTAGTGACTACTTTAGCATAGATATAAGTTCATTTATTATAAAAATTAATTTAATTAAATTATGAGAGGTACTTTGGTAACATATTAATTTAAAAAATTAATTCTAAAATAAATAAACATATCATACTTCATCAAATTGAATTAGACATTTGGAAATAATGATAATTCAATTAGACGTTATGAAAATAATAACGGTATAATTATTTTTGTGAACCCTAATTCAACTGGGAATAGATCACTAACTTTAACACTTGTCAGCCCACTAAAAGGAAATCTAACAGAAGGTGCATCCTCCTCTGTCATGCCAGATTGGATTCTCAGCCCTTCAATTGAGAGAGCTTCAATCTTATCCATTGCTAAAGGAGCAAGATCTTCTAGAGACACATACTCTGATCCCGCATCTCACTGCCTAGGAGCTTGAATTCCAACATATTAGATCTGGAGAGCAGATGATTTTCCTTTAACTCTCTTTTGTCCTGGTTAACTCTTGCCCAGCCTCTGATCCAAGCTGTAATAGAGATTGCCTGCATCAAGGAATGCAATTTTAAAATAAAAATACTATTTATCAAAAACACAAGGAGAAAGATAGTCCTCCAGATCCCAGATCAAAAATAAATAAAAATAAAAATAAAAAAGCTAAACCAAACTCACAAACCTCTCAGGTGCCTCCAAACTGGGCACAGTTCCCCATGCTATTTGTTGCATTGTCTTCCCAGTTATATCTTCCGAAGGCATTAACTTATTTGCCTGAGTGGAAAGCTTTTCAATCCCAGCTGAAGCCAAATTCTGTAATATTTCCATTATACCAGAACCCATGCCAGCAGGCACCACAACTGGACTGGAAACCTGCATGATCAAGCTCCCAGCACTTTTGGCATTTTTGAAAAGTGAAGGATTCATAGGCCGCACAAATCCTCCATTCTTTGTCTGAATGAATGGACCTAAGCCTTCCCCGAGATCAGGCAATTGGAATGGCTCTTCAAGAGCAGGATTGATTGGGCTTCCAAACCCACCAGGGCTGTTACACGGAGAACCCTAAAAAGCCTTCTCATTCAAGCCCCACTCGCGCATTAAAGCTTCTGTCTCCAAGTCTTCCAAAACTATAGCCCTTGTGTTGTTCCTTGAGGCCTGGCTTGGTAACCAATGCTCATTCTCAGGGGCTTGAACTGCCGATGAGAGATTAAAATCCTCAGAAAAGTTCCCCAACCCAAATCCAGTTGGAGCATCATCAGAAAAATTTCCCAAGTTCCCATCATCAACATCAAAACCAAACAAGGAACAGCCAGCAGCTAGAGTATCCTTTTCGAATTGTCTTAGAGACGTTCCCTGGGAAGAAAAACACAAGAATTTAAGAAATATGAATTTGGGAGAAGAAAAGAAACTTTATTGTATACTATAACATTGATACTCTTCTCTATTGTGCTCAAAAATTAAATAGTCTCCTATTTAAACTATTCAAACAAAATAAAAGCTTCATTTGGAACCTTGAAGTGCTATGAAAATAAAAAATAAAATACTAAAAAAAATTATTTTTGTTATATTTGGTTTCTTCGAGAAAAATAAAAAAGAATTAAATTTAATCAAAATGTTACATATTTTTTAATTTCTTAGACATTATATTATATAATAGAGATAAACAAATAAAATTGGCTTAAATATATACATATAATTAATTTACTAAGTTTACTTTATGGGTTCCAAATAGAGCCAAAATCTCCACTTAAAAAGGAAACTTTCTAAAAAAAATCAAAATATTCTCGGAAACCCAATATAGAAACTAAATAGCAAATAGAAGAAAATATTCTTTGAAAACCAAACATAATTCAAAAGGTTTCCAAATTAAGTTTACTTTACAACAATAATGAGATCGAAAAAGGAGGTCCATAACAAATGAAATCTAGTACTGCGAGTGTTCAGATAAGGATAATAAGATTGAAAAAAGGAGGTGTGAGTACCATGATTTTTAAGATTCGCTACTCAATGGGTCTCGAGCCCATTTGGCATGTGTTAAGAAACGACCTGATTCCACTCGCCTCACCAAAACAAGGCGGACACTTCTTAGACGGGAGAGTTTCAAAATGGCTATGAGAAAGCAAGACAAGCTTTTCCAAGGCTTGCTTAAGAGGACCGTGCGGGATTTCAAAGTGCGCCGGCCCGACCGTTCTATCCATATGGGAAGTTTGTTACAAATAAGCACCTAGAGACGGAAAATCCACAAAAGCATTGTGTCGGCCAATTTTCCAACTTAGAATCCCTTATCCTCGGAGAGAAAATCCTAGATAAGGGAAGGATAATCCCTGATAAGGAAGAATTAGTCTTTGGTAAGGAAAGAGAAATTTTGTTCCTAAAGAAAAGGAGATTCTTTTCGGAGGAAAAATGAGGGATTCTCCTAACCACCCTCTATAAATTAGGAGGATCTCC
Source organism: Tetrastigma voinierianum (assembly GCA_016808115.1). Lineage (NCBI taxonomy): Eukaryota > Viridiplantae > Streptophyta > Magnoliopsida > Vitales > Vitaceae > Tetrastigma > Tetrastigma voinierianum. The sequence goes on along the minus strand of JAEQBH010009076.1, from coordinate 13,059 downwards.
ATGATGAGATGTAATCAATCCAAGTTGGTTGAACTTCCTTCTTCCTTCTCTCCATATTTTTGTTGACTTAAATATGAGAGCGTGATCACCAGCTATTAGATTGCCTTTTTTTGCAGGTTTGCATTGTGACGCTGATGCCCCAGAGGTCAGACGATCAAGGTAAAGACAATTGGTACCATTTGTGGAAGCGAGACAAAAGTCTAAACACGGTGCGAGCTTGGCTTGACTAGTGTCGGTAGCCCTTCATCGCTGAAGCTCTCTTTGATTCCTCATTCTAAGTCTCATTCGCAGAATGGTATGATAGCGAAATTCCAATGAACCCGATCTCGAGAGACTAACTCCTCCATTGGCAGGACATAGAAAGAAAGGAAGAGGAACAAGCGACAGGATGAAGAGTTGCGAGTCGAGTCGCGTAACGAGCGCGAGAATGACAAGCTTTAAGCCTAAATAGAAAAAAGTCGCTAAGACGCATAAGATAACGGTCGCAATATGCAACCGATCGCCCGTGATAAAGGGAAGGGGCTTGTTGTTCCTAAAGACATCGATACCCTAGCGGACGATGAGTTGTCCTCAGGCAACTCCCCATCCTTAAATCTCCATTTGCGGAAATTTTTCGAGGAAACGCGGAACGGATCACGCGAAGACCAGCCTCACCACACCTTGATGATGCCGTTAGGGTGCATCTCATAGAGCCAGAGAAGCTACGAGGAAGAAGATGAATGCAGACCGAGTCTTGCCCCGGGAACCACCAGGTGCTACCCTCCCGAGCACGTTACCACCGGCGCAGCCCATCTACGCCTTTAGTACGGTCGCCAACCTTAAAATGCGCTGACCCTCATTTAGGCAGATGACATGCTTTCTTCACCCCTAAGGCAACACATCCTTGATTATGAGTCGCCCTGCAGGTTTACCATTCTAGCTTTCACCACGTTTGATGGCTCAGCTAACCCCTATGATCATATGCTCCACTACAATTAGGCAATGACACTAAACGCCAACAACGACCGTCTGTTGTGCAAAGTATTCTCAGCCAATCTGCGAGGGCCTGCGCTAGCCTGGTTCCATAAGCTCCTGCGTAATTCAATAAACTTGCTCTATGAGCTTTAGGGTACATGCATCTCTCGATATCTTTGTTCGATATGGTGGAAGAGGAACATTAGCTCTTTGTAGACTATTCAAAAGCAAGAAGAGGAATCCATACGAGACTTCACAAGGAGGTTCGGGCAAGGCGAATCCGACGGTAGAGGCTTACGGCATGGATGTGGTCATGAGCTGAGGAGAAGCTTTGGGCCATCCCACTCATTTCTTACACTCATTGTCTTTAGACCACCGCCCGGCGACCATGGAAGAATTATACGAGACCGGGCGTATAAATACTTGATAGAGGCGTATTTTGTGATGTGTATTAAGAATATGCAATAAAAATATGTAATGAACGTCTATTCTACGCAAGTATACGCTTGTCAAGTAATGCAGTGTATGAGATGTACAGAGATCGATCCACAAGGAAAATGGGGATGCTAAGTACCAAAATTAGAATACTTCTCTAATATCCAAACTAACAATTATGATAAATTAAACTAATGAAATTTCTATCTGACAATTGAGATATACAACTAGGGGATACCAAGAGATAATATAATTCTAGGGTATTTGATGCAATTGGACATTTCTATTATATCTAGATCAATATTCCACTCTATTGTCTCATGAAAATGCTATCTAAGGTGATTCTTATCTATGGTTAATTATAAGCCTTTCTCAAGGTCAAATAACCTACCATTTAACACTAGGTTTCTTGCTTCTTAGCTCAACCCCAAGTGTTAAAGATGCATTAGGATCAAAGAACCACTAAGCCTCCTAATTACTATTAATTTCTATATTATCCAATTAATTAGGTTAACTCATCTATGTCTAATTTTTCACTCACTTCTTAGATCTCATGAGAAACCACTCTCCATATTGAGATTAGCTGGAAATCAATATGTAAATAGAAACCAAACATGAATTAATAGATATACAATCACAAAAGGAGCAATAGAAAGGAAAATCAACATTAGATATACGATCCATGTCCAAATACAACAAAACCCTGAATCTATGAATTTAAAGCATGCGATAGAGGTTTGATACATCATAAGCTTAGGATAAAACATGAGAAAAGAGAAAGAAAAAACTCTAATGATCAAAATGATGGTCATTCTCGGATTTTCTTCCACAAATCTCATGATCTTCTCTCAAGTCTTAAAAAAAACAGGTCCAAACCTCCTCTTTGCTCCCAAAGTGTGGACCAAAGTCCCCCTATTCAGCCTGTGAAAGCCTTCCCTCATCTCCTTAGGGTCTGAGCTTCCACAGGCTTAAATTTCTTGGACTCCAAATGGGCTAAAAAATGACCCAAAACCAACCTCGAACGTCTCGACGTTGGTTCTCAACGTCGTGACTTTGCTGTAGCTCTCCTGTTTTTGCACCAACTTCGTAAGTCCATAACTTTGTCATCTAAACTTCGATTTGGGTGATCTTAGACTCATTGGAAAGCTTAGAGAGTGTAGAATCTAGATATGGCTAGAAAGAACACTTTAGAAATGATGATAAAGGCTTAAGTTACAAAATTCTCCAACTGGTCACTTTTGAGCTCTCTTTTCATCTTCCTTCAACTACCAAGAGTCATAACATGATCATTTGAAGTCCAAATGGAGTGGATAAGGTCTCTTTGGAAAGCTTGAGAAGTCTCCTATCCATATATATAACAATTGTAGCCATTTTGGATGATTGTGTAGCTTAAAACATCAAAACACAATAGCTATTGATGCATGTGTAGTTTGTTGATTTTTGGGCTTTATCTTTTTGTTTTTACTCCATATTGACTCATGGTTAACTAATTACAAAATTGAACATTTAGAGTATTAGATCACTTATTTATATAATAAAAATACTAAAAATATAAGTAAAGCATAGGGATAAAATGAGTATAAAGTATACTCACCAGTACTCAAGGTTGGAAGACAATATCCGTGTAGCAACACAAATTGTCATGATTACAAGCAAGCCGGTTAAGAGCAACAATCTAGCGGGGAAGAAGCCGTCTGATTCCAAGGAAGGTCAGAAAAAAAATCGAAATCGATCTTGTGATCGGTCCACGAGAAAAGGCTATCGGGTTACATTTTCAGACATCTCATACGAGAAATTTGCGCCCACATTCGTGACTTGCCAGATTTCAAGTGGCCTGCACTAATCCAGACGGATCCCTCTTAGAGAAACCTATCCGTGTAGTGCAATTATCATAGAGATCATGGGCATGAGACCAACAAGTGTCGAAGCCTAAAGTTCATGGTGGAAAGACTGATCAAAGCAGGGCACCTCAGAAGGTATGTCAGGGAAGTTAACCATGGGGTGGAATCTGGGCCACCGGCCGAGATAAATTACGACCGGCGCGATTAGATCTTATCGAATCAGAAAAAGCCATAAGCTATATACTGGGAGGCCTATCTGATGACCAGTATCAATCAAAGCGCCAACAGAAGAAGCTCTTGAGAGCCGCCACAGTAACGGCCCGGGTAAATGCTATCCACATGGGGGGTAGCCATGAAGAAACAAGCCGTAGATGTGGCCCAGTATCCTTTCCTCTCGGTAAACGAATAGGGTCATTGTGCACCCATTATGATGCATTGGTACTCACCCTATGTAATGCGGTTTGATGCGCAAGGTGCTGAAGTGAATCTAAGCGGTAGCGCGGCGGACTGTTGCGACTACCGATAGCCAATCGGATGAAGCTTTCCTTAGGAATCTTGAACTTCGGTACGACGAAATCCTCTCCCCAGTTTTGATGGCTCGACAACCCGCGACACTAGAGAGCGTCCTTGTTTCCTTGTACAAGCGAGGACGGTCGCTGACAAGTTTTACTGTTCTTCGTTGGCGAAGATGTTGGGCCATCTGATACTACATAGTAGGATTAGACTTTTACTTTGTACTCAATGAAGAATTTGTCCTTCAACATATCACCAAATGGTCAGTTATTTGACCAACGTGGAGCAAGCCGACCTTCTAAGCGATCAGCTAGCCGCATGGCAGTGCTATCAACTATCCATACGGAATAGAAATGGGAGAATATCTCAGGAAGTCCTCCCCTTGAAGATCACACCCCCGCATAGCAACCAGAGTTCGCCACCCAAATCAGGAAGGAAGAGAGAAGGACCCGGCTAGCCATGGATCCCACCAGTTAGTGGTCTTTGGATGGGCCGAGAGAGAAGTTCCTCACGTCAATTCTCTACCATCCGGTGAAAAAAAAGAAGCGGCTAGCCACGTGTTAAACATGAGCGTGTTCACACGGAATCACTCGGATATGATCGAAGTCAACCCTAGCAGCTCGCCTCTCATAAAGCGAGATATGTATCTCGAGACGAGCCGATTAAGGCAGAAAGTGAGGCATTTCTACCCAGATCGCCATCAGATTATTCAAACAGAGGAGGACAATCTTTAGAGAGCAAGTTTTATCAGAGAGGTAAACTACCCAGAATGCATGGGATTCTGTCATCTCTTGACGATTTCTCTGGATACCACCAGATTCCCATGCACTTGCGTGCGAGAGAAAAGCGACCTTCGTTACACCGCATGGGCTATCTTGCTCTGATATGTGCCTTTAGCTTAAAGAACATCGAAGCGACCTATCAGAGGCTGGTGACCAAGATATTTCAACCACTGATGGGCAAGACCATGGAAGTCTACATCAACGATATGCTTATCAAATCCAAAGGCTGCGATCCGCATGACACACCCTACGAGAAACCTTTGAGCTGCTGCATAAGCATGGCATGAAACTCAATCCCACACAAAGTGTCGTTAAGATTAGTGTGAGAGAGCAAGTTTTTTGGGCTTTATGGTATTTGAGAGGGATGGGAGCTGACCACTATTCACTTGAAGTTCCCGAATCTCATCTCTACCTCCCGAGAAAAGTCGCGGCTGGCCCGATTAGTGCGTGGCGGCTGCCAGTGGTTCATATCTTGTTTCTGAGACCAGTGCGGGTTTTCACCATTAAGGGAAAACATCATTTGGAATGGGAATGCGACCCGGGGCTTTCATAGCGATCAAGCGGTATCTCGCGAACCACAAATTATGGCTAGCCCCCGAGCGGGTGATACGCTACATCTTTACTAAGCAGGTTTGAATGTCTTAGTAAAGTGCCTTTGTTGAAAGAATATGAAAGCCGAAAACGGAGACCGGTATTCTTCGCAAGCGAATCCTATCCCGAGGTAGAAACTTCGATATACCCATCTCGGCGATTACTGGCTCTCCGTGTGGCGGTTAAAAAAGTCGCCCCTTACTTCCCAAAGCACACCACATCGTCGTGTTTGACCAATCTTCTATTGCGAAGCACCCATTACATAAACCAGGTGTCGAAAGGATGGCTTAATGGGCTATCGAGCTAAAGCGAGTTGGTATCGATCTGAAACCTCACTTGAAATAAAAGGACAAATGTGGTAGACTTTTTATGAAATCCCCGATAGGGCGCAAACGAGTAACAAATGGGTGGATCCTTAATGTGGATAGGCGCTTCCGAGCGAGCCGTGTTGAAACTTGCAACTTAAAGCCCCTAGCAGGAAGAATAGAGCAAGTACATACTATTAGAATTCCTCGCATCCAATAATGAGGCAAAATACGAGCAATCCTAGCCAGTATAGATCTCGCAATCTCCATATCCTCATAAAAGATCATCATGCAGTGACTCAGGTAGTGAGACGAGCGAAATAGAATCTGGCTTGGACGGTAGCATGACCAAGTATGTATGCCTGGTTAAGCTCCGACTGGAGAGCTTCGTGGCTTGGAAGCTTAAGCATATCCCAAGGGGTTCAAAATAAAAGGTCGATACCTTAGTAGCGATGGCCGCATCCCTACCAACCAAAGAAACAGTGCTCCTCCCTGTTTATTACCAGCCGAAGCCGTCAATTGCTACCAACTAGGTAAATGAGATAGAAGAAGAATATCCCTCTCTGAGGACTCCAATAGTCCGTTACTTGAGCTCAAGAGAACTCCTAGATAGTAGGTTTGAATCCCACAAGATTCAGGTTCAAGCGGCACGATTTTCCCTTGTGAACGGGCAGTTGTATAAACGGTCTCTAAACGACCTGTATCTTAAATGCCTCACCACCCAACAGGGGTAGCATGCATTGGTGGAACTTCACGAAGGAATATGCGAAAACCACCAAGGCGGCAGAACTTTGGCGCATAGGGCCCACCTAGGCTCTTCCAACCCGACCATGAGGCGAATGTTGCCTCACATGTCAGGAAGTGTGATCATTGCCAACGGCAAGCCCCCATCTCAAGGGTGTCGGCTCAGAATCTGACGACCATAACGAGCCCCTGGCCCTTCGCCTAGTGGGGAATTGATATAGTTGGACCACTACCTACTGCCCAAGCACAGAAGAAGCTATTATTGGTAGCAACAAAATATTTTAGCAAATGGGTAGAAGGCTGAAACCTTTAGCTCCATTAAAAGACAAAGATGTCATCAGGTATATGGAAAAACATCGTTTATCGATTCGAAATACCACGATCGATAGTGAATGACAATGAATACGCAGTTTGATAGCGAGGGTATACAGAATTTTGCAACAAGTTGAAAGTGAACTTGTATGCAACCCGTACTACCATGAGCAACGGCTAGGCGAAATCATCAACAAGACTCTCTAATAGCTTTGAAAAAGCATGCATTGACGAAGGAAAATGGGTAAGATAAGCTACCAAGAGTTCTATGGGACGCTCTGAAACGACCCATTAGGAATGCTTGGAATATCGGCGTTCACCCTTACTTCTGGGATGGAAATTTATAATTCTCACGAAATTGGGATGCCCACAACGAACTTAAATTCTTTGAAGGCTAATCTTGAAGGCGTACTAAAGACCTAGATATGATAGATATGAGCTACCAAAGCTACGGTTGTGCGTATAGCATCATACGGCAAAAGATTGACAAACTTTGTACAACGAGCGGGGTAAAACCTCGTACATTAGAGATGGAGGCGGTGTAAGAGAGTCTTTGGCAGCGGCTAACTGCTTGGTGAAGTTCCAACCAAAGCGGGAAGGGTCATACGTGGTTAAATTGAGGCCGGTTGGGTCATAAGTTAAATAAACTAAACGAGGCCGATCCCGGTGCCCCGAATGTGGAATAATAAATGCATAGAATATAACTAAGTAAAATTTCCTTGAACTTTTGCAACTGTCTTTTCCTTAAAGACCAGATGTGGCTCCAAGTCTGTTGCCACTTTCAGAAGACTAGATGTGGCTCTAAGCTGTTTGGAACTTTGAAGGCCGGATGTGGCTCAGGCCTCATGGCACTCATAAGACCGGGTATGGCTCGGCTGTGGCATGCATTTCATAAGACAGGCGTGGCTGCAACCTGCGCACTTGAAAAGACCAGACTATGGCTCTAGCTTATTGGCACTTTCAAAAGACCAAATGTGGCTCTAATCCTGCTGGCACTTTCACAAGACCAGATGTGACTCCAATCCTGGTGGCACTTTCAAAAGCCTAGATGTGGCTTCAGGCTTGTTGGCACTTTCACAATACCAGACATAGTTCTTAGCCTGCTAGTACACGCTTAACCACAATCGTGGCTCTTGGCTTGCTTGCTTTAAGTTTGGAGCCCCGAAAAAAATTTTCTTTGATATAACTTAACCTTGGTGTCTACGAAACAACGATCCTAATAGAATTTGTAAAAAAAAATTGCAAAGTAAAAGGAGTCGTTTGTCTGAAAGAATACCAAAGTTACATATCGCCATCGCTTGATAGGCGTCGTGGATTACATGATGATATATGCAAGCGATATATTGGGCCCGTTACAAAAAAAGGAGAAAGTGGAAGAAAAAAGGAACTTAAGATGTTCCACTTAAATCCCCAACGGGGGCACTTCTCTCAGCTTCCTCCGTCACCTCTCCATGATGGACCTGGGCTGCTGCCCGACTACGGAGGATGGACCAGGGGTGTGTGAGGACCATGGTCTTTACACCCATTACTCCATAAGCCTAGGGCCTGTTTGGCCCCAGACCTACGGCCCGATCGCGAGAAGCCTACGAGCCCACCTAACCTTTGGCACTTTCAAAAGACCGGGACATTGACCCTTAACACGGTGGCACTTTCAAAAGACCATGTCTGAGGCTTTTGGTCGTTCACACTTCCCGAAGAAGCCCGGACAAGGCCTCCCGAAACTATTTGGTACACGACCCGAGCCCTACGGTTGTTCTTAGCTATTATCTCTGACAGGCGAAAATGGTACCTTGCCCTACGGCACGAGGCGAACCACATGACTCCTAACTTAACGTTGGTGTCCTAAAGCAACCATCCTAATCGAGAATTAAGGAAAGGGGTTGCACAATGAAAGGAATCAATGGCTTAAGTAAACTAGAAATTATAAGAGCACCAATGGCGTCGGGATGAGAAATAAAAGTAACCCGATAGAGAAGTAAACAAAAAGGTGTATTTCCTTAAGCGATGGCGTCGGAGAATTACCGCAGTGGTGGCGTTCGAACAAGGCCCCTTTAAAAAAAGAAAAATTACAAAATGAGGTTGGAAAAAGAGGGACTAAAGTCTACTTTGGTCCTCGATGGTAGCAGTCTCCATGGGTTCCTTGGCCTCTTCACTCGGGGTGCTGGTCGTTTATGACATCAACCGACCGCTTAGACGGGGGCACCCGAGGTTCACAAATAACTCAAGAGGCAGCGGATCGATGGAGTCAAGCATACCTTTTGGGACCTATGGATGGTCTCCACATATATTTTTTTTGAGCACACAACACCCATACCCATAGGCAAAAACCACCTTTATAGCCTGCTGGTACTCTTCCTCCATGGCCTCCTTGTCCTTGCTCACTTGAGAATTGAGGGAGGACACCACATCTTTGGTCGCCCTGAGCTATAGCAGGAGAGATGTCTACTCAACACTCAAGCGGGGCAATCTCGGCCTCGCCTTGTGCTGTCATCCTCAGTAACCACAGGAACTTCTTGGACCCTGTCAGGTCCTCCGCCTTGTCTTAGCGTCACCTACTGTTAGCCACCAGTGGGCCACCTTAGCCTCTTGTTTGGCTTCATCTGCTCCTTCTCATCCATTACAATCTCTCCCCACCCGCCTTAGCCTCCCTCTCTCAATGCTTTGACTTGGACTTCGCCTTGGCTAGGGAAGCGTCTAAAGCCTGGTGCTTAGAGACGGTCGACTAGGCATAGAGTCGTAGCTTCTCATCATCATTCAGTCGAGATTGGAATTCCCTATGCTAGCGAGCCATGTTAAGAATGGTCTTGTGACCTAAAAAATAAGATGTGGGGAGAGAAAATCACAACCTGAAATTAACAATCGGGAGCTAGGAATCAAAACTTACCAACTTCCGGCCAGTGGTGAAAGTGGTAGATTGTGGATGAGCATCCTTTCTTCAGCCATTTGGAAGGTCTCCACGTAGTGTAATTCGGGAAGCGAGGATGGAATACTACTCGGCATGAGCCCACATGAAATCCGGCACTTGGAGAAGAGTGGTGTAAAGGTTCAGCATGCAAGTGGCAGAACTCCCTCTTGTTGAAGAGCTCCAACGGTCAATGATTTCTCGAGCATCGTTTGGAAATTTGAAACCCGCCGTGTCGGCAGAAGGAGGGACCCACTCTGCGGAGGAGCGTCTGAGGCAAGTAGCGATGAGTCGGGCATCCTTGGCTTGTGAAGTAGGCACTTGCAAACCTGTGGTTAAGAACAACGGACCGATTGACTACCTGCAGGCCTGCCCGCAAACTCCTTCGATTGCAGGAGACCCAGGTTCCAGGATTCCATCCTCGGGTGGTGAAAAGCACTCTCTAGGGGCATCACGGGGAGCCCTCCCAAAGGCTGGGTAGGCATCGGAAGCTCGGTTAGGAGTCCGTTTATTACCATCGGACTCTTCTAAGCCTCTTCATCTAGGTCGGTCGTCTTTAGATGATTTCCTACAGGTAGTCGGCACCAGAGGCGGTCCTGCGGCGCTAGCCTCACTTGCGCATCTTCCACGGCAAACAGAAAAACAAGACTAGACATATAAGCCTCACTCCTCGCCGGTTGACTCATAGCTCGAATTCGTCTAGTCCGCGAGACGCCCGATCCGCGTCGGTAGCCTTCACTTACCCAGTCTTCTTTTTCTTTTTTCTCTTCACCGCCTAGGAGACATGCTTAGGGTCTGAATGGCGAATGTAGATGATCTAGGCCCAGACGGGGGTTCGGAGCGACCTTACCGCTGGGAAGAGCCTCTGGCGACAACCTTAGAAGGTTCGTAGAACACCAGTGCTCTCCCTTGGCGACCTCACTAGGCAAAGGGCCGAGAAGGAGGCGGCACCGGCTCCTTGAGGTTCTTCCACCGAGATAGGTGAGCTTATGGTGGCGCTCCCTCTTTGTGATCTCAAGAAGCAGACATATGCGATCCCGGCCTACTTTTCCGCAGTTGACTAGCCAACCTCACCCTACGCTACCTCTGATCATCGAAGATAGGAATGTTAATAAACCCACAACTGAGGAAATGTGAGACATGCCAAATGGGACACATCAAAATAGAGACAAACCTAGGAATGAAAGGAGATTTGGTTTAGATCAAAGGAAGCCACAGAGAGCCCGAGGGGTCTCGTACCATGGGCCACCACGGGAATGACCCTTCGCCTCCATCTTAGGGGAGTCAGGGAGCTCGATTACAAATTGCAGTCAGGGATTGAGGGCCGACATGAACATCGCGGCTGATCTGACTAGTATAAATGAAGGATCTTCGCACGATGAGATATCTAGCCGGTAAAGGGTTGACCTGCTTCTGACCATCGAAATCCAACGTTTGGATGTATGAGTGTAGGATGTGCTTGTGTGAAATGAAGGAACTGCTTCACCAATGATGGAACGGGACGACATTATTTGCCTCCCCTAAAGTTATGGTAGCGCCGCCCAGAGTCGAGCGTCTCAGACTAATTTCGACTGACAATTGGTTAGCCCTTAACCTCGAATTCATGCAAGCAAGGCGGCAACTAGGCGTACTTGCCATTAGGCTTTGCCTGGGAGTACCCACTTCTACGCCCGGCTTGTTGGTCGAAACCTCTTCAAGTGACCTCTTGTCATTCTAAGCAAATAAAAAATAAAAATAAAAGGGAGTCCCGACTTAAGGTCCATAAAGCAAAAAAAAAAACCCACAAAAGGAGAAAGAAATCTCCCTTGAAAATTTTATGACCCACGAGGAAAAACACAAAGAGCATGAGCCAAAAAAACCAAAAAACCAAAAGCCCAGTAGCAAAACAGTGGGACGCCTCCAACGACAAAGATACTTAAGCGAGCACACTTGCATAAAGGTTTGAGTTGCAAACACTCACAGGAAAATCAAAATTCGTCAATGCATAAAGGGTTTCCGATGGCTCCTTTTAAGAAGACGTAAAAGAAACCACTCTTGAGACCACTATCCTTATTTATAGGGGGTAGGGCGTCGTTAGGCTCATTAAATGCGCCGTTAGAACGACATACACAGGATGCATATTAGGAGGCGTGCATCTCCCATGCGCCTTAAGCACACGTGAGCATTGCCTCCGAAAGCATTTAATGCGCTAATCATTTCTCCCAAACCTTTTGACTCTAAACATCCAACATTCGAAAACAACCATATTTTTCCCCTACTGAAACAACTCAAAAACTCCAGCTTAAGGAAAATGGGGACATTGTGAGTACCATGATCCCCGGGCCCGTTTGGCCTGTGTTAAGCAGTGCGTTCCGCTCGCCTCCACGAAACCGGCGGACCTCCGAGAATGGGAGAGTCACAAGAGGCAGCAGAGGCAGAACAAACTTTTCCAAGGCTTGTAAAGCGGTCCATTTTGGGATTTCAAAGTGCGTAAGCCAACCATTCTACGGAATGTAAATTCTACCCCATATGGGATGTTTGTTATGAATAATCACTTAGAAGCGGAAAATCCACAAAAGCAATATTATCAGCGAATTGTCCGGCTTCTAAATCCCTTACTCCTCGAAGAGATAATCCTAGATAAGGGAAGGATAATCCCTGATAAGGAAGAACTAGTTTTTGATAAGGAAAGAGAAATTTCATTCCAAAAGAAAATGAGATTCTTTCCGGAGGAAAAAAGGAGGGATTCTCCAAACCACCCTCTATAAATCAAGAGGATCTCCACGATGAGAGGTAATCAATCGAAGTGGTTGAATTTCCTTAACCTTTTCTCCATATTTTTGCTAATTGTCTGTTGGAGGCGGCCGGCCTCTTGTCAGCCCGGATCGCCCTATTTTGCAGGTTTACATTGTGTCGTTGATGCCCCAAAGGTTAAACGATCGAGGTAACGACAGGAGGATTACAACAAAAATCTGAATCTTTGTAAGGATTCGGATAAGGTTGAGGAGAATGAATGATACAAAGCTTAGGCTATATTTTTTTTTTTTTCAAGAATCAATGGGGTGAGGAAGTTAAAGAGTGAGAAGCTTGTAGAGGCGTCATTGAAAGAAGTGTTGATTCGTTGAAGTAAGCGAGGTGGTAGAGATCCACTCGGCTCTTGCCAGAGCCTCTGAGTCTGCTTCTTGAACTCCTCTCCACATAGCCGCCATGCTTGGCCATCTCGATTTTGCTAAGTTCGTTGTGAGTCAAAAACCCGACATGGCTATGGCGGCGGACTCTCAGGCGATCGCCTCTTCGCATGGCAGCCACCAATGGCTACCTTGAGATGGTTAACTTGTTGGTATCGGTGAACCCTAATGTTTGTGTTTTTCAAGATGAAGATGGAAGAACCCCTCTCCTTCTAGCTATGATGAAAGGCCAAGCCCTTGTCATCACCAAGTTGGTTCAGTCAAAGCTAGAAGTGGTCCGATACAGACTGGACCAAGGCGAGACCCTAGCCCACTTGGTTGTGAAACAAAACCGGCTGGTCGCTCTCAAACTGTTGATTCAATTAGGAACGAATGATCATGATCTTGTCAATGCTAAAGATGACCATGGAAATACCGTCTTGCATATAGCTGCAGGGTTGAAGCAGACGGAGGTAATCATAGATAGATAACAATTTATATTTGTATTAAGAGTTCGATCACTTGAATGTAATC
>JAEQBH010009075.1:0-93916 GCA_016808115.1 Tetrastigma voinierianum | reverse complement strand
TCTGGGTAAGTATTTTCCGGATCTGCGAGTCGCGAGCTCGGGAGTTCCCAAAAAACGGGGCCGATAGATACTGATGGAGTGCGTGGCTAGATTCACGGGCTAGCCCGTTTGCTAATGACTACGGTAATCACTGAGGACATGGCCAAGGTTAGGAGGTCGAGAATGGGTTTGAAATTTGTCCGTTGAGGCGGGGATCGTGGGACACTACGGGGCGTGGACTCCGTGGTTGGAATGACACGACCATGAAGAAGAAAGGCCGAGGATCTTCTGTGAGCACTTTGGGATCGGTGTTGGTAGCAGAGGGAGGATCAACCTTCTTCTAGTTCGGGAGAGGTAGAAGACTGCTTCTTCCTGGGGGTTTGAGGGACGGGACCGGGATGGGCCGTGAGTCGAGGCTGAGGGCGGGGTGATATGTTATGTCGGCAGTCCCAGGCAGCATGAGGCAGAAGTTTCGAGAGCAGGACCAGAGAGTATTGGGGTGCGGCCTTGATCCCAGGGTCGGCGTAAGCGAGGAGAGTATCGAGTTCAAACTCTCCCACACCACCACCCCAGTACGGGTTAGAGGAACCCGGTTTCGGAGTTTAGAGTGCTATCTGAAGGCACCTCGCGGCGGCCTCAGGGACGGAGGGGCCGAGTGGCGTTGGTCGGGTCTGGGGACTCCACCCAGTAGGGACTTCTAGTTAGGCGGGGGTAGACTATATGTGTTATTTATGTCGCCCGGCAGGCATATGAGGCGGGTTGTCTGGGAGGTAGAGATCTGGGTGGTACGAGGCGGCGTTCGGATTAACGCAATGGATATGCGAGGGTCTGCGTTTCTACTCTTACTTGATGCAAATTGAGTGGCATTTAAAGTGCCAGGATGCATCATATTCATTCATTAATACCATCCTCTTTGTGTGATAATTTGGGCTTAGGGTTGAGGCCTTTAGAGAAACCCGGATGTGAATGTTCTTCCCTAGGGTATGGAGTTGAGTTGACGGATAGGTGGTGCTGAAGTTAGAGATCTCCCAGATTACGCTCATGGTGGACGAGAGCGGATTTATCGGTATGGCATCATTGCGTTCATGTGCGTGACAGCATCTCGTCGCGAGTCGGGCGTGGGTGCCACCGGTATGCTCATTGCCACTCTTGGTGGGTGTGGTTTGAGTTGTCCTTGGGACTACGTCAGTAAGAGACTCATGTGATTCGAATCGGGAAATGAAAAGTAATTAAAGTGTGTCGGAGAAGGGGTCGGTGTCCCTAAGGTGTGAGGAGGCCTAGAGAGTTAGGGTGAAGGCATGAGTAGTATCAGAAAGGTCTTTGTGTGAGGTGTGAGAGACCGAGAACTGTCACCCAATTTACGTGGCAGGTGTAAGAGACCCCCCGGGGGTATCCGTGGTGTGGGTGTGGGAGCTAGGGAGGCGTCCCGAATTGTGAGGGGGTGGGGGCCAGGAGGCCATCTGAGAATTTACGTGTGAACAGGGCCGGGTGGAGATCTGAAATTTCACGTGACTGGGTGTAAGGACCGGAAGTGGAGATATCACGAAATTTCTGTATGGATGTAGGCTGAGGTGTAGGCGAAGAGTTGCATGTTACCAGAGATGAAAACACGGGTGGGGATTATCGCCAGGAGCTTAGGTTAATTGATAGGGTCGGGGTGACTCGAGGATGAAAAACCTCTGATCATGGTTATCCACGTGAACTTAGAGTTGGGTGTTAGAATTAGGGTGACTTTCGGGTGGATACACCTTTGGAAATTGCATTGGGTGTTATTGAGCGGCAAAGGGCTGATATATGGGTCATCATTCATGACATGGATTTACGGGTTACGGCGGTCGTGGTTAGCCGGTGATTGTGACCTTGGGAAGGTCGGCGTTTACACCAAGTAGGGATTTTTGTAGGGTTACATGTTGTGTGGATTAGCATATAAGGGTTGTAGAGGGCATGCTCGAGCATGCGTCACGGATCATAAGGGTAGATTTGGAGAGCATTTTCCACTTAGTGAATTGCGCCACAAACAACCACACGGTTGTCGACCAGGAAATACATCACGAATGGCACCATATGAGGCATTGTATGGGAGGCCATGTAGATCATAGTTATGTTGGAACGAGGTGGAAGGCTCCATCACTAGTCTGATCGTTAGAGACACCTGAGAAGGTGAGCTTAATATGACGGCGTCTTTACTCGGCTCACCGGCCCAGGCAAAATTTACCACAAATGTCTGACGTGAGGCCCTTAGAGTTCGAGGAGGTTGGGGATCTGCGTTTTCTTGAGGTGATGCCCTGGGAGGGTGGTCGAGGTTGTGACGAGGGGAAGCCTCCATGGGTTTATTGGGCCTTTCTGATGCTGGAGGGTAGGCCTTGTAGCGTACCCGGTTGGCTTTCTTGACCGTATTAAAGTGTCCACAGGTAATTCCGTCTCCACCTCAGGAAGTATACGCCTGGATCGACTCATGTAGTGGATTGGGGAGAGGTGAGGTTGACAACGATGGGACCTTCGGGGAGGGACCGGGTGTGCATTTTTGGATAAAGCGTGATAGGTTTTGGGGCCTTGGGGGCCGTGAGGCTGGTGAGGGGTGCTATGGTAGCCTTATGGAGTGGAGGAGTCCCGACATGGGAGGCGAGGACACGATGCGGGCCACCTATTCTTGTTTAGGAATGAGGTCGTGGTTTAGTGGTTAATAATTAAATGATAGGATTTACATGCATGGTGTGGTATATGTATATATGCATGTGAGTGATTATAATTGTCGAATTTCGGGGTGAGGCTGCTTTGCGAAAAGAGGAGAATGTAAGACGAAAATTCCCAATTTTGAAAAAATGGTAAAATCTAATTTGGTCAAAAAATCGAAATTTATGCATTCTCGGATGACAAAAGCAGTTCACCGTTAGAATCGTCTCGCGAGAATCTAGCTAACAACATTGAATTTTCAGTCGAATTTAGAAGACGTCGTTCAGATTTGCCGCGTTTTTACTGAGGAGCATCAGCGTTCCCGAGTCTTGTAAACGACATGTGATGTGGCCAGTCCTTATAACATCTCTTAGCATGTGCTATCTGTTTTGCATGAGTAGAGAGATGATGGAAATGGATGGCTTAGATTAAGCCATGTGTCAAATAGTGACAAATGGGGACATGGATGGCATTTTTGAAAGTTAAATGAGGAAGAAGACAAGATAGCAAATAGAGACGTTCTCCAAAATTAAAGAGCGTGAAGAAGGGAGGAGATGCAGAAGGAATTACGAGGAAGTTAGGGCTTTATGAGTTTTAGAAGGTGCTCCTTCTCTCTGAATTTCTCGGGAGTTCGAGGACGAAGTCGGATTTCTTCAGACAAGAAGGAAAGTTGTTCTACGTGACGGGGTAATCTGCATTGAACAGGTTGGGTTTTGATGAAACTCAGTGATGTAGAATTTCATCTTCTTGTTTACACTTTATTTAAGTGTTTGTAATGTTTAGGGTTGGTTTGAGGCCGTGGGGGCCGTTTGATTAGTCCCAGAAACTTGGAGCCGAATTTTGAATTTTTGGAACTTTTGGGCACGTGGGCGTGGATCCGAGAAGCCGGTGGGCTGTTTGTGTTGGAAATTAAGCATTAAATTACAATATATTCCCAGTATGTATGGGGGCAGGAATAGCCATGAATTCGGTTCCACACGAAGGAACCGATCTTATATGTAGGAGAAGTGAAATTTGCTGTGAGGATTCACCATACATTTTGGGGCTAAAAATAGTCAGGTTGTATGAAATGTGGATCCGCAAATATCCATGTGTTTTAGCATTGGTATTTGATGTGAGCTGACGAGGTTGATTGATTAAAAGAAATTAATAGGTTAATTTGATGTGTTAACATGAATTTATAATTTATATCCAGGGCTACTGTTGAAAGCAGTTTATGATGTTTGGAGCATGGAATGAAAGTGATTCCTCTGTTGGGCGTAGGCTGGGAATTTATGGCCAGTTGACCATTAACTTGAGGGTGTTAACGTGTGATGTCACAGATATATGGAATATAGTGTGTGTGGCAGGCTGTGGAGATGAGATTGTGTTTAAAAAATTTCCAGTGAGCTAATTTGGGTGATGGTTGATATTGTTGAACCACATGGTGTAATTGTAAGAAAATTTATGTAAATATATGCATAACTGGTATATTTGCATGTGTTATATATATATTGTGTGAAGCGCGGCCATCTCGCATATGCAACTGGGGTAGCCCTAGGAAATTAGGTGAGTGCATGGCATATGTGAAAAAATTGAAGAAAAAGCGAAAACATTTTTGAAGAGAATTTAGCGGGATGAATTTCCGGAGAATGGGGTTGGGAGGCGGTCCACGACGAGGATCGACCCGGATGAGGACCATGACTGTTTGGGGTTCCTCGACACATTCGCCTCGGAGGAAGTCCCAGTATTTTCTGATGCTTTGGTAGTGGTTTAAACAACAAGAATTGTTTTGAAAAAAATGTTTCTCATACATGGCTTAGGCCCGAGTGTTGAAGTCGGTGAGACTCGGGACGTGGGTTAGTCATTAAACATTCCAAGTAGGATCACGCATTTAGCAGATATTGTGTTTTACTAGGCATTGCATATGCACTAGAGTGGAGAGTAACCCACTTAGGGTGATTTCACTCTTTGAGCAGTAGCTCACAACAATAGGGATTATATTATTTATTTCAGTCTGAGGGAGACACCACGAAGGAGGCCGGCTCATCATAGAGACCGCTTTAGAAGAAAAGCCGAGGATGTGGCAGTTTATGATGTAGTACATGTATTAGAATGTTTTAAACTTTTAATATATGTTGTATCAGGTAAAATTTATAACTCTAGAAACTATGGCATATAGTTGGTATGTTGATGAAGGAGTATATTAGTATGGCCTAAGAGACCGTTTCACCTCAATATAAATGTTATATTAGGATTGTTTGGGACAGGTTGTGTATGGGTAGAGCTCCGTACAAAGGAGACTGGCCCAGATTTTTGTGAGAAGAGGTCGGGTCTGACATTCAAGTGTTCCATTATTGTGGTGATCAGCGGGTTTCTGGATCGGGCGTCACACAAATAAAGAAAACCGATTATATTTTCTAAAATATCTATATTGATTGACAAAAGGAAATGGAAACAAAGTATAAAGAAATATTTAGAGAAAACTTAAGTATTTTTCTAAAGATTTGTATCGTCATAAAAAAAAAAAAAAAAAAGAAAAAAGAAATGAAAACAAGTATATAGATGTAGCGCCCAAAATCAGGAATTACATTTGGGAACAGATCAACTGCTGTGAATACTTGTGGATATCGGGTAACCCAACACTGTAGGAACAGAAAATTTCGATTTTACTAAGAAGAGCAAAATTGTAATTCCCGGTAAAATAGAGATTTTCTTGATCTTGCATGTGAGAAAGCGGACTTCGCTGATGAATCGTCTCGCGAAATCTAGCCGCACGTCGTTGCGTCCAATTCAAAGCGGTGTTAAAAAAATTTGCACGTTTTCGAGGAAGCAATCGGGCGGGACGCGGCACACATTTAGTGGCTCTGCGGCGCCAAGTGTCAAGCACATCAGATTTAGTCAACTTGAGCTCAAAGGTAAGGACCACGTTGACACATGGCATGCCATTAGGGTATAAAGGAGGGTCAAAGTGGTTGGGTTGAGTGGATAAGAAATCCTCTGACCAATTATAAGGGTGACATGTGGCAAAGTGAGAGACATGGGGGCTTCCTTCTCCACTTTTGGCTAAAGCGTCTGACAGGGAGAAAGTCTTGGGTTTTCAAAAAATGGTGGATTTTAGTGAAGAGTGTCCAACTTCTCTCTAGGATTCAAAACTAATGGACCATCGGATCGTTTCGAGACCCAGAAAGCTGAGGTGCTTCCCACGGCAAGGGAGCTACGCTGGGCACTTAGGTTTGGGTTTTCGACAAACTTCAGTGAGGTAGGGGTTTTACCACACTTTGCTTTAAACATTGTTTGAGTGTTTTGTTAATGGTTGAGTTGATTCGAGGGTTGTATTGGTGGCCATTTAGTGAGATTTGAAACTTGGGACAGTGTCAGAGAAAAATATTGAACTGTTTACAGTACATTTTTTGAGAGTATTTCCCCAGGTGATTGTTTCATAATTTATGCAATAATTATATATGTTAATGTATGAGGCACGAGGAAATAGCCATGGAAATTGGTTTCAAAATTGAACAAATATATATTTTACGATGTTAGAAATACGGACAGCCACAATTCTACCATTTGGGGCTATACTTGATCCGAGTTTTGTATAATTGGACAACGTCCATGTATTGTGTGCATGTGAAATTGCTTGAAGTGAACGGCTTGAGAGTTGTGTGAAATAATGAGTTAATGCATGAAGACTGATGTGTTAGCATGTTACCAGATACCACTAAAAATATAATTGTGTGTAGGCTATTAAAACCAATATTGTGATTAGCTGAAGTGGGACCTAATTAGATGATGATGAGCATTGTTGAATAACATGTGGTATAGACCTAAATTTTGAGGAATACCATCCTCAAGTCTGATATAATTGTATGGTAGACAGATGACGTAATTCATTTTAACCACATGGGGTGGCTAGAAATTGAGTGTGAGTGCATGGGCATGACATAAAGAAAAAGCCCCGATTATTTTCCTCATACATGGCTTAGGCAAGTGTGAAGGGAGTCGGTGAGGATTTCGAGACTTGGGAATAGGGCATGTAGACATTGAGTAGGATCACGTATTTACTTGAGTGTGTTTAAAAATTTGGATCATTGCCATGCACTGGGTGGGGAGTAGGGTAATTCCACTCTTGGGCGATATGCTTCATGTCAGAAGAATATTATTTTTAGAATACGGGGAGGCGTTTGTTCGAAGGCAGAGGCTACCTTCACTTTAAATGGATTTGAAGAAAGCCTGAGTTATTGGCTTTTGATATTTGGTGCCATGTATTAGAATGTTGTAATTTTAATATGTGTTTGTATAAAGGTAATGTAATAATCTTGAACCCTAATGGAAATATAGTTAGGGTGTTGTGATGAGTATTGGTGTATGGGTCAGTGGCCGATTTTACTCGGGTAATGGGTCTCTGCAGTCACGGGGCGTAGAGAGATTTTTTCTTGGGTTGAGGCGGTTTGTCACTTGGACACCGAGGTTTGGGGCATCACGGCTTGGTATCGGGAGCCACAGTTTATAAATACCTAGAGCTTAGTGTGTTGATCAAGTTAGGTATATGATTACCTAGGAGCCAGAAGGAGATTTGGTCGAGGAGCTGAGAGTTGATAAGGTGTAAGAACATCACCACTTTGGTGTGGCTCGATGTTAAGAGTTAGGTGTTATGTTATTACCCAGGAGATCTGAGACAAGATTAGAACATGTACATGTGTTTTTATAATGTGAATCATGTCATGAATTGTCGATGTGTCGCATGTGCTGGCAGATAGATGTGCCTGGCACATGGATTGTTATGTGTTGGTGATTGTGTGCTTAGTGATTAGCACATAGATGTGTTAGGCTTTGGAGTTTTACGATTATTGTAAAAGCGGAAAAGAAAAATAAATTTTAATAAATTTATTTGGTTTATTGGAAAAATGAAAAAAAAAAAAAAAAAAAAATATATATATATATATATATATATATATATATATATATATGTGTGTCATAGTGTGTGTGTGTGTGTGACGTGTGTGTGTGTGTGTGTGTGTGTGTGTGTGTGTGTGTGTGTGTATTTTGGGTGGTTTTGATGGTGGGAATGAGGGAAGAAAAAAAAATGAGGTGAAGAAATTTTCCGAGGATGCTGAGTGTGTAAGCGAAAATATTAAATAAAATAAATTTTACTAAATTTATTTAGGTGTCTTGGAGAATGAAAAAAAAAATGTATATATGTTTTTTTTGGGAGTTTGTTGTTTCAGTGCATGAATAAGAAAGAAGAAGAAAATAATGAAAAAAAGAAAAAAAAAAGAAAAGAAGGCTGCGGGAATGGAGCTCTTTGCCCAGAACTAGGAATCCGCGATCTGATGAAGTACCGCCCATTGACATAACGCGATCATGGCATCGCGATGCAGGCGCGCGGAAGAACTAGGTCCGATGCAGTGGAAAAATTGTATTGTGACATGGCCCGTAATGGGCGTGCGATTGGGAACGGCGGCGTTGGCTGATGTCCGCGATACACTTTCGGTTGTATCGTGTGGTGACGATAAGGCGAGGAGTGAGTGTGTCCGCGATACAATCGTTGCCGTGGCGAGTTAGTCATAGGCGGCTGGGAAGTGTCGTCCGCGATCTGATCGGTTGCTTCCATGTGGCGAAGGGAGTAGCAGAGCTGGAAGGTGTCAATCACGATCTGTCCAGTTGTATCGTGACAATTTGCTTGTTTGGAGTGAAGATCACCGATCAAATACTGGTTGTGGCACTCTGTAAAGAGAAACGACAATAATTTGAGGACCGGGTTGTATCGCATTATACGTGGCGAGCACACTGCGATATGCGACGAGGCGTGTCTGCGATAAGGCCCCTGATGGCGTGAAAGGGCGGCCTGACATGAGGCGGGGCGCCTTGGCGTGCGCGGCGATCGGCGGCCGCTTGGGCGCGACATAGCGGGGGGCGACATGCCAGGCGGCGGCCGGTAAAGTCTTTGAGCCCGACGCGCCTTGGCGCCACTACGGCGCCACCCGATCACGGCGCGGTCTGGCGTGGCTGGCGCGGCTTCTGCCTTGCGACACAGGCACACACAGGCGCGGCCCGGCGCGGTGCACCGGTGATTTTGACTCGATACCGCGTTTTACGATCCCTTTGATGGGGACATGTTGATAAAAATGTTTATTAATTCACAAGATTTAAAAATAAAATAAGAACAGAAATAAAATGTTTTAAAATAAATAAAAAATCAAATAAAATGAAATTTTTCAAAAATGAAATTTTCACAAAAATAAAGAGTACATTGTTAGGATTTTTGATTTGATGTGATGAATATCATGCCATTTCTTATGAATGCAAGGAGATTGTCATGTAAATATTTTACATATATGAATAGTGTCTCGAGGTGTGTTTGAGCCTTAGAATCTTGAATTAGAGGAGTAACTTCCATTTGACATGTGTATAGATGTCTAGTCGAGGGGCGAGAAGGAGCGTGGGGAAAGGGTCCACGAAGTCTTGGTCGCACCACAAGTGTATTTGAAGCGAGTGAGTGGGCATTTGGGCGTGGGTTGTGTGTTGTGTATGTGGGAGGGTGGAGTAGTGAGACAGGACGAATCGAGGAATGACTCCCGACGTTTAAACCGTGCGATCTCAGTAGCAAGGGTGGACTCTAGGGTCGGAGTTGTGACCCTGAAGGGAGGAGTGAGATGTTAGCTGAGGCATCGGTTATGAGTGTGATGCGGAAGAGGAAGATCCATCTTAGCTACAACACAGGAAAGAAGCTGAGACTTACATTTCGTAAGGATATCAGGGACGGGGCGAGGTCGTACGGACGAGGCGGATGGAGTGCTAGTCGGCGGGGATGTGTGTTTATCTCTGGCGTGCACAGTGTGGATACTTCGACGCGGGATTGTCACGGGAGCGGGAATCCCAAGGTTATGGACTTCTGGATAAGGCGTCATTGTCAGGCGCGAGTTAGGGTTGCTGGTCGGGGATGGGGCGGGATGGTGTGTACCATTGCCGGCGCGAACATATGAGGAGGGATTACCCTCGAGAGAGCGAGGGATCCAAAGTTTGGGATATGATCAGAATCGGTTGAGGGACGGGAGGCGGGATCAGGTTGTTTCTCCATACTAGTATGGGTTAGAGGTAGTGTCGATGTAGGAATTTTTCACAAGCACTAGTACTTCATGAGACCGGGTCACCTGGACGGGGTGCAGCCCAGTGAAGTCGAGTTGACCACATAGATTTGCATGCGAGAGTTGGTCGGTGCAGGTAGATTATGTGTTACCATTACGGCACCCGACTGAGCCTGGTAGCGGTGTCCTAGGGGCAGAATCTCGTAGTGGCTGGCGTTCAAATTAATGGGGATATCTGAGAGATGCGTTTCTCTATGGCATGGGGTTCATTAAGTAGCATTTAAATTGGATGCATCGAATTCATTCATTATTTGTATCTTGTGGCGATAGAATTGGGGCACGCTGAGGTTGGGGCCTTTAGAGAAACGCAGGATAATGGATGTTCTTCCACTGTTTTGCGAAATGGGGTTCAGCCAGGATAGGTCGGGATTATGAGTTAGAGATCTCCAATATTCTGCTCAAGGAGGACCCCCGGGATTGGGGTGTCACAGTATGGCATCATTGCTTTTATGTGCAGAGCTGCTGTCCAGCGTCGAGTCGGGGTGTGGGTGCGGTATGAGAATCATTCACAACTCTTAAAGTGAGTGTAAAAATTTGGATTTGTCTTTGGGGACTTCCGTCTGATAAAGACTTATAGTTTGAATCGAGAAAATGAAAAGTGAATTAAAGTGTATTTTGGAAGCGAAGCTTGAAAGGGCCGTTAATCCCACTAAGGTGAGAAGCTTGAGAAGTTAGGGTGAAGGAGACTAGCGATAGTATCAGGTCTTGTTCCCAGATTATGCAAGAGACGGGGAGAGATCCCAATTTACGTGTGGGTGTAGGGCAGAGGGTATCCCAAATTTACGTGGGTGTAGAGCCAGGGAGCTATCCCAATTATGTGTGGGTGCAAAGAGACCAAGGGAGCTATGTAAATTCTGTCTTGGTGTAAGAGACAGTTGGAGTCATCAAATTTTTATTGTGGGTGTAATAGGGCCCAGGAAGCCTCCAGAATTCACGTGTGGAGTGTGGGCAGTGGAGAAATCAGAAATTACGTGAGTGTAAGAGACCTGGAACTATCAAGATTCTACCTTGTATGGGTGTAAGAGACGTGGAGATATCAAATTCATAATGATGTAGAGGTGCGTTGTGGTAGAAGGTTATGTGCTGGATGAAAACATACGGGTCAAGTTATCACGTGAACTTTAGTTGATAGAGTCGAGAAGGTGACTCGGATGAAAACACAAGGTCGAGTTATCAGTGGAGCTTGGGTTCGAGTGATAGGAATCGGGATGACTGGGGTTTGGGATGTCACCTTTAGTGCGTGGGTGTGGTGAGGCCGTGAGGCTCGATATATGAATGTCATTCATGACATGGACTAAGGTGTAGCCAGACCATTGGAGCATCTTGGGCCAATTGGGACATGCATGGGTTGTCATGCGAGCAATATTTGAGATTGGGTGAGGTTACATATGCGTGGTTGGAGTGCGTATGTGTGGAATTCGTGAAATTCTTTTAAGGAGGAGATTGTAAAGACCGAAAATTTCCAATTTTCTAAAGACAAAATTGTAATTTGGTAAAAATGCGGAATTTTCTGGATCTCGGATGATGAAATGGACTTCAGGTGGAATCGTCTCTCGTGAGGAAATCTAACTACCTCGTCGATTTAAATTCCTAGATGGTCGAATTTGCGTTTTTGAGAAGCTTAGCGAGGCATGGTGGGACATTGGCACATTTGGAATTGCGACTCCGGTGATTAGTGTTCTTGCGTGTGAAACATCGAATTCGATCAACCATGAGCTCAGGTGGGGGCTGAACGGCATGGCATGACATTGGGTAGAAAGATTGAAGTGGTTTGGTTGAGTGGATAAGAAATCGTGACGTTATAAGGTGGGCGTAATAGCGAAAGTGAGGAAAGAGCTTCCTTTCCACTTTTGAAAGCGACTTGTTGATAAAGGAAGAGAAAGAAAGTCTTTGTTTTTAAAAATCAGTGGATTTTGCAGTGATGTCAGAGCTTTCTCTTTAGGATTAAACCCGATCGAACCATGAGGATGACTTTGGGACCAAAAATAAGGGACCAGCCTGACAAAACTCACAGCGTGGGCACGGGTTTTGGGGTGCACCAAATATGAGCACTCCAGTAGTGAGAGGTTTTACCCTACTTGCTTTAAATCTTGTTAAGATGTTTTCAGTAATGGATTGCTTCTTATATGAGATTAGTTTGAGCGTGATGTGGCATAGTTTAATTAAGATCCCCCTTGGGACAGTTGGAAAATGTTGAACAGTTCCCTTTTGATTGTTTTAGGAGTGCATTTTGAGGTGGATGTTCATGTTTAGTATATTCTAGGCCATATTGGCGTCATGCTGAAATTTGGAAATAGTGGCCAGTGGTTTCAAGGAAGTTGGAAGTGTTACATTTTAAGATTTGTGCTGAATCCAGTTTATGCTATGATTCTGGACCAGAAAGATCATGGCCCAATGTGCATGAAATTTCTTGAAGTGAATGGCAGGTTGTGGGTGAAATTTATTAGGACCGAGCTTCTGGGCGAATCTGATGGACCGATATAGAGCTTGGATTCGTAGGCTCGTTGATTATTGAAGGGACGTCACGCCTGATCTTGGAGAGATCTTCAGGAGTCAGAGGGAATTTGTTTCACACCGTGTTTTTCCTTTTGTTTTTCTGCTGTGTCATGCACTTTCCTCCCCTATCTTCTAGGGTCTTTGGTGCATGTATGGAATGCATTACCGTTCCAAATATCCACTCTTCAGCCTCTCGTGCATACTCATCCTTGTATATCAAACATAATTAAAATTGCACCAATTGAGTTATACGATTCCACCAGCGACACCAAAATTAGCTCACATGGGCTGATAACAATTCCTGAAACAGTTTCGACTTTTGAATCCTTGATGACCGCAATCCGTGAACAATGAAGAACCCTCGGGTCAGTGTATTCCGCGACCACACAGATTCCAGGGTTTTTATTTCACGCTCGGTTCTAAAGCTTGAGGCTAGAATAACACGGCCTTCTAGACCTTAACAAATCACGTCTAAAATGGCCCTTGGCGAGAATAAGCGACCCCGGAAAGGTCCTACCTCTTGGTTGTGGAACTCCGCGATCCGATATCAGCGCCAGCCACTGCCGTCGTGAAACGACACACTTCTTGTACCGAAATAGGCAGACCGGTCGGGCTCTTGAAATCTGGAGAGAAGTCACACTCTCATCTGCAGAATGGGGGATCCGAGCCTAACTGCCGATTTTTGTGTTCAATGGAAGAAACTATTCTCCTATTTTTGTCTTATACTCATTAACTTTTCACTAATTCATCCATGTCCCTTCATCTTGATTTTTGACACACGGCGTCTAAGCCATTCATCTCGTAATAATCTAACTAATCATGCGACCATGTCACACATAGGTACGTAACCAGTAGGCGGTGACTTTTATGCGCCGCTGTCTTTCCGCGGCGCGCGTTTCCGCGACACGGCATACAGGTGCCTGAAGCGTGAAATTCGTCTCGAATGGCGAATTTGGCGAATTCAGCATTGGTAGCTCGATTTGAGGCGATTCCAGCGGTGAAGTCAGTTTCATCATCGAGATACAGAAAAATTTAGTTGTTGGTCTCATTACCATTTTGAGAAAATTTTGAATTTTCGGGTTTTTACAATAGAAATGATATCGAGTAAAGAGAAAATGATTGAGTTGATTCTTTATTCAGCCTTCTGTTTGATATATCAGTGATATGTGGAAAGAAGTGAATAGAAATGAAGTCTTCATTTATTTTTGTTTTCCACTTTACGCATATTCATTTATTTTTTATTATTTATGAAAATGAATTGTTAACAATAGGCTAATACTATTAACAAGTGGAGAAAGCTTTCCAATCATCTTCCTAAGAAACAAACATACATTTCTGAAAAAAATGAACATGGATTATTAGTAAGCTTACTTGGAACATGTTTGTTTTAGAAACTGACATCAAATAGAAAATGTAAGGCTTTAGCCACTGATTCTAAGGTTAATTTTTTTATTAGCTTTTCTTTGGTTGATATGAGAAAAGCATATAGAAAGGGAAAAGGATGGAAAAACTTGGATTGATGTCGATGTCTAGAATATGAAAATTTGATAATTTTACAATAAAGAAAAGCTGTGGCTTCTGAAAACCCGAGGGGTCAGTTGACAACTTCGTCAAAGCCCATTTAGCTTGTGTCTCATGTCTCATGGGGACCACTTATAGTAAAAATGGCCACATTGGCCCACACATCAATCTCATCAAAAATACATCAGCCTATTCTGATAATTTAGAAGTTGTTACATCTACTCTTAATACAAACATATGATAAGATTTAAAATTTTCAATATGTTTATACAAAATATCAAGCTACAATCCGGCTTTCTTCTAAAAATAAGGCTCTAATGAAGTTGCGATCTTTTCGAGAAGCGATCCATGTGCGCGAAATGCGATCCGCCAGCGGGATGAAGCGTACGATGGTGAAAATCTCTACCATATAAGTTCACTCCAGCTAAGTGCACATGCAATGATTTCAACATAAACACACACTCAAGCAAATACATGATCCTACTTGGCCATGCATTTTAATCCGTGTCTCAGTCCTCACTTGAGCTCCTCACGCATGCCTAAGCCAAATCTGCGAGAAAACATCATTTCATTTCTTTCATGCCATCATTCACACCTAATTTTCTAGGTTGCCCTTATTATATAAATGCATTATACCATTCAAACCAATTTACATACATAATCACATGTTATTTGATTACATCAATAACATCAAAATTAGCCTCAACTTGAGCTAATTACAATTCGACACTCAATGGCTTACACACAATTATGTTTTTATATGAATTCCACATCCAATATTAAACACATTTAATTATGGCAAATTTAAAAGTTTCTTTCACACAATTCAAGCCATCAATTCAAGCAATATTTTGCTTACAACACACTTGGACCATTTTAGGTCCACTTTGGCTGTAACCCGGAACTGGCTTTTTAACAATCCCTAAGCGGTGGAGAAGCGTCGTGGGCGACTACTCACTAAGCATCGGTTCCACTTTGTGGGACCAAATCCACAACCATTTCGGCCCAAAGCTTCCAAAACCATAATTTGTGCATAAATTATCACACAAACCACCCAAACAGTACCTAAACTATCAGCGGGGTTTCAAAAATATTTCCATGGTCGGTCCCAGAGTTTTGGACCCGTCAGCTCGCGGCCTCCAAATCAGCAAATCATTCTGAGCCCTTAAAAACAGAAAATAGCCGGAAGTGAAGACCCCCTACTCTTGGGTTGTCAAAATTCCCCCAGCGGTGTGCGTAGCCACCTACAGGTAGACAACTTTGCTTCTTGGCCCGAGTCAGATGGTCCGGCCGAAATCTAAAGAGAGTTAGACTTCTCTCTCTGAAATTGGCTTCCCCTTCTGCTTTGCATGTTTTGAGCTCAAAATGAAGTGTTCTTTTCATTTGTTGCACGCCGCCATCAAGCCATCATTGGTGGAGATAATTCCCTGCCATCGCAATACACCAACCATTTGGTTTTCCTCAGCGCATCATGCCATGTGTCCATATGGGCCTACACTTGAGCTCAAGTTAGTGACGATTTACACACGACAAGTGTGAACTCTTTGTGGTACTGAATGTGCTAATTATGTCCCTTCACAACATTGCCCACTCTCCTGGCATGCCATAGTCTGACTATCTGAATTAAAGTAAATTCGGCCAGTCAGTGGCTGATTATTAGACGATTCAACAGTGAAGTCCGTTTAAAGTATCGAGATCTAGAAAAATTCAGTTTGACGAAATTACCATTTTGCCATTTTTAAGAAAATTAGTTTTCTTGGGTTTCACAAAGGAAATTATGAGTCATAAATCTAACCATTACAAGGTAGGAAAAAGGGTTACTCTGCGCTCATTATCATCTTCGAATTTAGTTTGAAATCCAATAATGCAAAAAATTTTTATTTTATGAAACAAAGAAGAAAATATGTTACACCAGAAAAATGAAATGGTAATTTCGGTCAAAATCAGGAATTGCCATGAATCTCGGATGAAGTACGGACTAGCTACAAGATGGAGTAAAAATCTAGTTGCAGTTGAGTTTTATTAAATTCGTGACGGTCGAGGAATTTCGGATTTTTCGAGGACAGCGGTATCTTCCCGGACGCCTTGGCATTTGATCATCAAGAAAATTTGTGTGCCGGATGAGTCAAACATGAGCTGGCTATATGGTGGGCATGGCATGAGTAACAGGGGAAAATCCGAAATAGAGGGATAAGTGGATAAGGGGTCAGCTTGACAATGACTTGACATGCTGTTGAGGCTCAGAAGGCAAAGAGGAGCTCAGTAGAAAGAGAAGAATTTTTATCTCTTTCCATGCAGAGCTGTATCCGGCGATGGAGGGGAAAAGTTTTAGAGAGGGAAAGTCGACTTCTCTCTAAACACCTCGACGATGGATTGTGGAATCACAGAAGCTGAGCCAAAGAAGGCAAAGAAGTGCTCACACAGGAAACTCTGGCGTGGGCATCTACTGGCTTGATGTGTTTCTTTCAAAGGTGTTTTCTTTCTACTTAGATATCACTTAAAACGTGAAGCAATGGTTTGGGTGTTGTTATGGCCGGAAATAGCTAATAGTTCTCAGTTCAAAGTGGAAACCGTCGCAGTGTTTGCCATGGGCCCATTTCGCCCCCTTCGGTTTCAGGATTGTTAAAAAACGATCGGATTGGCAGTTGGACAAACGGTCCATGGCAGTAACGTGTGTTGTTGTGACGAGGAGCATGAATGATGTGTGAAGGATAATAAATGTAATTATTGATTGAGCTTAGTATCGCCATTGGAAGAATGAGATGTTAAATGCATTATGTAATTGATGTCGTAGCGTGAATATTTGATATACTCTGAAATATTCTGTGTGTGTGAGCATTCAGTCAAGAATTGTTTTGTAAGCGTGTGAAATTTAATTTGATGTTATTCTTTATGAATAAATAACATGTGATTTTAATATGTGGTACTTGGTATATATGCATGATTGATATATTGTGTGTTGTATAAAAATGACATAATGCATTTCATATCTGCCGATTTGAAACCTGAAAAAATTAGATGTGGGTGCACTGTTGGCACGGCTATTCCACCCATTCTTGAGTATTCGGTGCTAATAGGGGTTGAGGATTGTCTTTGAGACTATGTGACAAGGAGGCTGAGTTCAAATTATAAAGTGAAATCGATGTCATATTGTTGGGCATCCTTTGGAATGGGTGTAAAAAAAGACGAGAATGGGTTAACAAAAGACCCACGGTAATATCCAGAAAAGGTTTTGCATAGTGGGTGTAAGCGACTCTGAATAGATTAGCAAAAGACCTTGCGATTGCTATCCGAAAAGTTTGAGGTCTTGAGATACGATACTATTCAAAAAGTTAATAATATGGATGTTGAGGGCTTAGCGATTGTGATCAAAATTTCTATTACCTAAGAGAAAACACAAGGTGTATTCTGCCCCTTAGACTTTGAGTTAGTGATAGAAGTCGGGATGACTCGGGATGGTTATTCGGAAAATTGTTGTAGATTGTTGTTGATGTTAAACCAAAGAACCTGACGATTTAGGTGCGTGGCATTACCGGTGAAGCGATTGCCACACCATGTGACATGTGTGAGGGTCAGGTGGGTGACTCGGGGGTATAGGGCGTAAGAAACATTTTTCATGCACATGATATAAACAATTCCATGGCAATAAAATTGTGATTTATTATGGTGGATGTTGTGATGTGCCATTCCGCGTTGCATTTGCCAGGTGGGGAGTAGCCCTCATAGGAGAATTCAACTCATGGGCATTAATTCGACTTGAGTAAAGGTAAGGATAACACAGGTGTTAAGGGCATGCGACTCATGAAGGCAGGGATTATGAAGCGGGCGATTTGCTTTATTCCATTTGCCATATATATTGAAGCGACTTGGTTTTATTATGGCTTGTATTAAAAATAAGTAAACTCCGAACTATTTGCATATTATAGTTCTGGTTAAATTGTTGATAGTATTGATGTAGGTCTCATGATATGGGAACCCACTGAGGTTTCCTTGAGTTGGCGGTAGTCTGCACGGGACTAAGACGGGAAAAGTACATATTTTGATATGAAGTCGAGTCGAATATTAAGGAACAAAAAATATATTTGGGATGAATGTTATTATCTTAAAAGTGATTTTCTCATGGTCTTTATTACAGTTCCACCACATTTTAATAAATTTATTAATTGATATATGAATTTTATTTTTAAATTTTGATGGTTTACATTTATGGTTTTTCTTATCATGATACGAATAACCACCATTATTATTTTACTTTAATGTGTCATGTTTTGGGGAATCTTTGTAATTATGAAGCCCTTGATTTGCAAAAACTAACCAGTGAAGTAGTTATTCTAATATATTTCATTTGCATTCTTTAAAGTATAATTTAAATATGGATTGCATTTATAGTTACATAATAATTTATGATTACTTATTCAATTATTGTTGCCAATGATTAGTTTTATGATTTTTTCATCCCAATTCACTTAAACTAACCTTCATAATAATAATTATAGCATAGAGTGTAGTGGTGAGCGACAGATTTTTAGACTTGCTTTCAGAACTTTAATAAATAGGTGTCTAAAAACAACATCACTGAATAAATTTGGAATTTGTGTTTTTTGGTTTATTTTATAGTGATGGAAGACCTTTTAAGCTTCCAGAAAATTTCATTAAATGAGCCATGATAATTTTAGTAATGGAGCTAAAACACATGATTTTTTTCTATATCTCTAGGCTGGCGAAGCCGGACTTCAGATTACTGGAAGAAGTAATCCTGGCGAAATCTAACTACCTTATTTGATTTCATTAAAATTGAACGAGTATAATTTCACTTTTGAGGCATAAAGTTGTGGGATGACTATGATCGTGGGGACACCACACATGGCATCAGTATTTTTTAGCAAAGAAGCCATGTGGTGCACTTAAAGGATGGCTCTATTGAGGCCACACAGAGTGTATGATATGTAAAGAAGGAATATAGGAGCTAAAAGAAAAAAAAGAAAGAAAATTGATGGCCTTTTGTGAGGCAGGCAAATGGGAGGAGATTGCCTCCTTTGATTTGCATTGATAATGATTCAAAATGGGAGAAAATATTAAGGAAAGAGAGAAAATGAGGAAATGAGATGAGAAAAGAGAGAAATAGAAAAGATGAGCAAAAAAGAAAGAAAAGAGTTCTTAGAAAGGAAGGAGAAAAGCGAAAAAAAGAAGAAACATTATAAAAGGAAGGGAGAGTGATGAGAACCAAGAAGCGGGTGTGGAGAAAGAAGAAAGAAAAAACAAAAAGAACTAAAAACAAACAAAAAACAAAGTTGTCTGTTTTTAACTGTGGTGTTAAAATGGCTGGATGGGTGCTGAGAGGAGCCGGAGTTATTTACAGAATGCTACTTGCCTCAGGCACTAGAGGCTACAGTAGGTACCAAGGCGGAAGGGATTTAGTGCTTCACTTTAAAGAGGTAGGGGGTTTCTCCTACTAGGGTTCCTTTTATTTAAAGAATTAAGTAGAAAAAATGGCGGGTATTAGGTTAAACGATCACGCGGTAGGTTGACGTGTGGGCCCATTTTTGAGACCCGATCCCCGAGCGGGGTTTGAAGAATTTTCGCTATCGGGTCGGTTTGGTCTGCCAGCGTGGGGCTTGTTGAAGGGTTGGCGCGACCAGGTTGAGATGGTTTTGGTCGAGGTTGATGTTAGGCTATTCGTGTGATAAGAATGGTATTTTTGTGTTTGGTGTTGAATGCCGTAGCCGCCGGTGATGATTCGGGACCTAAAAGCCGGATTTGTTATGGATTATAGTGAACTATTTTTTGAAGGATAGTTTCGGACCTTAGTTGTGTATTATGTTTTCAGTTGTTAAAAGCAGAGACTAATATTTCTAGATTAAGTATAGATTTTTTATTATGGCCGGAATGGTTATTTATGTGTGGTATTTTTTTTTTTTTTGCGTTATGGTTGATAATTTAATAACATCTTTGAATATGTGTCGAGATATGTTAATATATGTGTGTATTTAAATGTATTAACATAATGGATGTGAATTATATATGTTTACATGTGTTGTTGCAGGTACTTGGCACCGAAATTTTTGTTGATTAAGTATAATGTTCTAAGGTAGTGGCGCATCATCACGAGTACCATAGCGGGAACTGGCAGTGGCGTCTAGCATTGCATATGCATAAGGACATGAAACACCTCAATGAGTTGGCGTGTCATGGGTGTATTGGTCACCCATCATCATTATTGATGAATGGGTAGTGGGACTCCGTCACTGAATGGCATCTGATAGATCTCTGCGGTTACAAAAAAATAAAATAAAATAAATAAATATAAATAATGTGTGTTAGGCGGAGCGAAGGGACCATTAACCCCCTCAGGTGAAAAGCTTCAGAACATGGGTGTAAAAGAAGACAGCGGTGTGATCAGAAAGGATTACGTAATATCTCCAGGTGTAGAGCCTTTGGTGCTAAGTGAAAGAGTGTTACTGAAAGAAGACACCACGATTGTGATTATCACATGAACTTGGGTTGTGTTGGGAGTGGATGTTCAGGATTTGTTTACCATTAGCACTTGCATTGGAGTAATGGGTCGAAGTGGGAGCTAGAGCACGAGTCTTAATTGTTATCTGGAGTGACGGTTTCCACACTGGCATATGCGCGGCATGTCGAAATTCGGTGGTGACTCGGGATATGAAGCATGATGAAGCGTTTACCATGCGTGACATATGACATTAAGTATGAGCGTTTGACTTGGATGTGTTTTGTTATCGACCATTGCATGTGCGCCAGATGGGGAGTATTCCTTGGCAGGGTGTTACCTCTGGGGCACTTCTGCTAAATGGTGTGGGACCCCTTTCGAGGTGTAGGTCAGTTATCGAGTCGTGACATATGTGGATGATTCGCATCATCGGGATGGCAGGCCGGATAGGAAGCAGATTTTTGTTTTGTTTGTTTGTCATGTATTATATTTAGACGAAACATGTATACCTTTTTGTTATTTAAAGGATGATGCGTGGTATTGATTAAATAGTCTATCATATATTTTTGCATATTTGGGAATTCAAAGAAATGTACGGGGAATGGGTCTCAATGCGGGCGAATGAGTGTGATGTCGGGACTCTCGATGTCCCGGGGATTCCATGAGGTCTGACGGGTTATCAGGGACCTGGGATAGGGGTGTCACACACTTTCACCTTGGATGATTGCATTTTCAAAACATATTGCTTCCTTTGGGTTTGTGATTGCTTGATTTGTTCATTATTCCTATGATATATTATGAAAGCACAAGATTATAGATGCGAACAAATATAACGGGACTTAATGATGAATGACGCCCGATTCGAGGGTCCGTTGACAGCCGTCGACCATGAATGCCAGTGGATATCAGGTGTGGCGAGCACCACTCACAAAAAATGAGGCGAGTCTCCTTTGTACGGGAGCTCTGAGGTACAAAACACAATCCCAACAATTAACAATTTTGTGGATTACATGCGAGTAAAATAATGGCATAGGCCTAACGTCAATACTCACAAAATACATCAACTATAGCAATGTTCAAGAGTTAATAAATTACTCTTTACCAAACATATCAAAATTTAGAGTTTTAATACATGTTATACAAGCGACCACCCCCAAAGCCAACGGCTTTCTTCGCGTTCTTTGTTGGCTTGGCGAGTCTCTGCGCTCCATACTGAAATAGTGATCACGACAGCGGGGTGAGCATAGCTGATAGTGATAATTCCTACATGGGTTACTCCCCACCTAGAATTGCACATGTCATGGAAAACAATCACATCCAGCATTTGTCCACAGTTGCACTCAAGATATCTGTACTGATCCATATCGCGGTCATCGCCGACTCCTGCACCACATACCTAAGCGAATCTACAGTAAAATCCACGGTTTTCAAAGCAAAAGCTTTGTTTCTCAGAAAACTTAACTACCAAGATTTTGGTAAATATGATGGTTCACCCTCAGAGGCGAGATGGCTGGATAACCCTCGAACAGGTCATGGTCCTCATCAGAAGTGATTTGTTGAATGACTCTCAAAGATAGTTCTTGAAATGTCTTCTATGAGGGTACTATAAGAAACAACATTTTTCTACTTGTTATTTTCTTTCAATATCATTGCACTCATCTTTAATATTCTAGATTGCCCCAATGCATATAGCAGATTGCATTATTGCGATCGACAGCTCGTACTAATGTAAAAACATGTATGTGCTAACACAAATTGTCATTGATCATTGCATTTTCAGAATTCGATCTGGCGCACCAGTGGCGCTCGCGTGGGCTGAATTATGAAACAACAATTGTCATTTTGAATGTAACATCATAAAAAATGGCACCAAAAATCACGTCACTATTCATGACGATTGAAACCCTCAGTTGGCACTATTCAGCGCTACAACAAATAACGAGGTTTTACCTTCATCAAGGTTCAAATGTTTTGAGATAGCTTGCGGGCTGTCGAGCTGGAACTTATCGACTGGCTGCCGCATGAAACGCAGCGAGAATACTAAAGTAGGGAAGGAATCCCGGAGCCACTGCTGGGTTGTCGGGCGCACGAATCGGTGTCCACCGTGCCCTTGCGCCAGATCGACTTTGCTTCTTGCTGTCACGAGGCCGGGCGTTAGAACTGCGGAAATCTAGAAGGCACACATTCTCTCTGGGTCACCTCAAAACCAACCTCTTTGCATATCCGTTCCACGGCCAGCGTAAATTTGTTCTCCAATTTTTTGTCGTTTTGGAAGACAGCTATTTGCTATTTGTCTTGACATTTAATTCTGCATTTTTCATTAATTCCACTACCGTCAATCACTTTTCTTGATTTTTAATGACTTGGCGATAAGTGAATTTATTTCCATCCATCTCTCTAATCATGCAACATGTGTCCACGTGAGTACACACATGTAGTGGTTTTTGTCACGTCACATCATCTTTTCGTGGCCGTTTTGAGCTTGAGCACCTGTGAAGCGTGAAATTTGTTTATCTCGAATTAGACAAAGGGTCGGCGTGGTAGCTAGATTTCGTGAGGAATGATTTCATGATAAATCCGTTTCATCATCGAAGTCCTAGAAAAATTTCAAGTTTTGACGAATTACCGTTTTACCATTTTGAGAAAAATTGCGGGAGATTTTCTTTCGGGTGCACATGATAAGATCTTTATGCTCCGGTGTTGGAACATTTACTCTGCGGCTTTGTTCCGACTTTCTGGCGCTTTGCTATGTGCTGCCCATGAGAACCATGCTGAATTCTGGTACGAACTTAGTAATGAACTTTCACGTCAAAGAGAGCAATCGAAAAAAGATACAGTGTTGTGAATTTTAATTCGTGTGGGTGTCGAAGACATCGTGAGTGCTCCAGTCGCATTGACAGATGACGGGTTGCACCGAATTATCGTGTCACTTGAACAATGAATGGTTCGAATCGGCATAAATCTGAATAACATGAGTCGTATAGTTTACATTTCAGAGTTGCAAAACAGTTAATTTTTTGAAGAATTAAAAGCGTTAATTCCGGTCAAAACCACGAAATTTTTCTAGATCTCGGATGACAAAACAAACTTCCTTTGTTGGAGATAAATGCCACGAAATAAATTCTGCTTGAATTGTTGAATTCCAAGACAATAGAATTTCATTTTGAGAGTATAGGTGTTAATAAAAACGGCTTTTGAGAGACATATGATGTGACAAAATTCACCAGCCCATGAACTCATGTGACACCATTTGGATGATTAGTGAGATGATGAAATGAATGCATGGCTTAGATTAAAGTCAAGTGTCAAAAATCAAAACTTAAGGACAATATAGAATTTTCGGAAAGGATTTATTGAATAAGACAAAATTAAAATAGTCTTATCTTCATTTTTGAGACATAAAATCGACGGGGTGAGGTGCGATGGGGGTAGAGATTCGAGTTTAAGAGAGAGAAAAGAAATTTACTTCTCTACAGATTTACTGTTCGGATGGTGATTCGGCAGACAACAAAGGAAATCGATCTAAGCGTGAGAGCTACGACCTGGGCGCGATTTGAGGAGTTAGATAACTCGAGAGGTGGTCTTCTCTACTTTGTGTTATTCTTTGGCTAAGGCGCTATGATGATGGGGATAGGCTTGATTTGCTGGTCTGAACATTTGAGTAAGTGAGAAAATCCTATTGTGTGTGGAAGTGGCGATAGTCAGGACAGGGGTTTTCCACTATTGGCCGTGTTTAGTTGAGTGACTTTATTGTGTTGTTGGGTGATTCAAAATGGTGCTTGGATTGTTATTAGCGCATGTGAAGGCTAATTTTGGTGGTATTGATTGTGAATTTGAATAACATGAATTATGTGAATTTAATTATGTTAATATATGCATGAAAAATATATTGCACGGTATTTTGGAATTGGCATGGCCCATTCCATATACAACTGGGGTAACTTCAGGGCATCTATTAGGTGTGAGTCGTGACGTGAAAGAAAGCAAAATGAAATGTTTGTGAGGGGTGCCCGACGGTGCTGGAGGAATTGTGTTGGAATTGTCCAACAGTTTCCGTCGGAGGGGCCCGTAGATTTGTTTCGGAGGTTATCAGTGGTCGCCTCCCGAGGGTTGTCCAGAATAAATTTTAAGAAACTTTGCAGGTAGTAAGTTTTCTCAGAACAAAAGCTTTGTTGCAAAAACTATATTTTACTACGCATTGGCCCGCCGACATGTGTGTAGAGAGAGAGTTAGAAAGGACTCAGAGACATGCGGGTTAAGGCATCAAAGCATTCAAGTAGGATGTACATTTATTTACTTGAGTGCGTGATTGTTGCCATGACATGTGCATAGGTGGGGGAGTAGCCACGAGGGGAGTATCACGCTCTGCGGGCTTTGCTCACCCTGTCGAGGGATCACTATTTCAAGTACAGGGAGTGTACAAGAGGACGGCGCTCACTAGAGAGGCACGTGTTTTTAGCCCAGGGTTTGGCTTTGGTATTCATTTATTAGAACATGTATTAAAACTTTTACAAATTTTTGATATATGTTTTGGTTAAAATATTATCTTAACTCTTGAGAACTATTTAATTTTGCTTATAATTTGATGCTAATTTTGGCCAAAGTATTGATACAAAGCAGGAGAAACGCAGTGGCCCGCTTTACTCGCATGGTTGTTTCTACAATGGTTGTTGTTGAGTATTGGGACATGTTTTGTATATGCCGTTAGAACTCTCAGTGCAGGAGACTTTGCGATTTTTATGAGTGGTGTGGGGTTGCACGGAGCATCCCGCGGTATTCGCGGGTTGAAAGCGGTGTCAACTGGATCCATTAAGGCCGATTAAGCGGATACCTGACAGAAGTTTTGGGCGCGATACTATCTATACCATATATTATGCTGCGTCTTTAGGACTCTCATTGACTGTTCTTTCTCGGAGAAATTTGTGCCTTACCTATTGGTGCCTGAGCTTTGAAATTTATTAATAACAAAAATCATTTGTGCATATCTGAAAAAGAAGGCTGCCGAGTGGTGTCCGTCCTTGATCATACACTTTATCTGGGAGTCCATCTGCGCATACGTGGCACAGTTTTCTATTACAAAACATCAGTTAACGAGCGTATTTGGTGAGACACCTATCTACGAATTTCGACTGCTTTGTGATGTGGAATATCTGTCTTATCCCAGCTGTCTTGGGAACACATCTGCAACGGTTGAGCAGTAGATCTTGGCTTTAAACCACAGTGGGAACATAAGCATGGACAACCACTGTCTTGGTATCTACAACATACATATCATTATATCTAAACATTTTTCTATAACGTAATTCCTTATCATCGATATTCCTATTGCATGTCAATCTTTTCTATTATGTTCTATGTCTAGCATCTCCTTTATTATACTTTTAATATTCTATTTAGTGCTTTACATATTCTATACTTATCCTGTGTTCATCTTTCAGCTTGTTATATGTCTTTTCAGTGTTCCTATTCTTTGTCGAGTTACATAGCATGTCTCTAGTCTCTATGTCTTTTCATCTTTAGTTCTATGATTTATTGCATTCTTAAAACCATACTTGTACTATTGTATACTTTCCTATTATAGGTGTTCATCTTATGCTCACCCTCACGACATCTGCGCTCTTTTATTCCTATACTTCATATACATTTCTTTACTTTTCTTGTTCTATCTATCTATACTTTGTGCTTTTGTATACTTTTATTACTTTTCTTGTGTTCATATACTTATTTTCATATCAATTTTATCTTGTATACTACTTGTTCCACCTTGTAATTATGCATGCTTTACTTCGCATAACGATTTATGCTTCTCATATGGAGTTCATATCTTCTATACATATCATTTCCTTTTTGGTTTGCGTATGATCTTTGAAGCGGATACGAAACTAGTATTACTGAAGGAGTACTATCTTCATATCACAGAGCCCGATGATCTACATCTACTCGTATTACACGAAAATTATCGTAATAGAACGATGATTTCGGTCTGTGTGGTGACCCTTAGAGGGCACTGATGATCAAAGCAGGATACATATCATCGACGAAGCAGGGCCTCAATATACGGCTATGAATATGTTGCAGCAAGCTGTTGTGTCTTCTAGGCATGCCTATCTATCCTTTCTACCGGGTTCTAAATGAACATTGGCTTTTATATTTACATTTTACGTACATATCTCATAGCATGAATAATATTATCATACTTTGTAGCAATGTAGCCTTCTGTGGATTACTTTACTCTGCGTATTAGTTCTCATATATGCGCTGGTTTCATATTACGGTTCTCCATAACATCTCTATAATACATATATTCATATCATTTGCTATCATTTAGTTTTTGTCTACGTATCATATAGCATATTTAATCACTGTCATATATCATGAATGCATCTATGCATATATGTATTCATATATAGTCATATATATCTTTATCTATTCATGTTCCTTTATATCATTTGCTTCTTGCATCCATATCCGTCATTCATGTACATTATCTTCCATTCACCATGCTTTGTCTTTTGTCATCTTTTGCTCATCTCTATATCGTTCTTAAATTTGGTTTATCATGTGTTCCTAGCATGTTCCATTTATTCATTTCGGTATAACTATCATATATTCTGACCCATTCGTATTCTGTCATGTGTCCTTATCTATTCATACTTTCTACATATTTCTATCATATTCCATCTATTTGTTTATACCATGACAATCATATGTTCATTGTATACCCCTCTTATATTCATATTATATAATTAAGATCTTGTAGTCTATCATATCTTATGACATATCCACATCATATCTTATCATATCTTATAACCTTACCTATCATATCTTATATGACATATTGACAGGCGGCAGCGGTGGCTGTGTAAAATATCACTTCTATGTATGTAAGGTGCCACAGCGTCGCCCAGTAATATAGTGTACTTTCGTGTGCGGATGCTCGATCCAGGGCCAATTGAATTGACTAAAGGTTGGGCACTGGAATAATATCACGAAAGATGATTTTAGGAAGAGGGTGAATGTATGAAGGCGGTTTAGATTCTAATGAATTATTGGTATTGAAGGCTAAGAGTTATATCTCCCCTGTCATTGTATTAATGGATTATTTCTTATATTATTATTCGTATGACAATTTGTGATAGGCGAGGTGATCTTGCCTGGGAGATATCCTCTCTCGAGGTATATCACTTTATCTAGTGAATAGATTTGAGTATATCTATCTCGATTAGATGTCGAGATCTTAAGCATTACAACGAGTGCCACCTTCGAGGATCGGAATATCTCTATTTGCAGGATTCAGAGAGGAGCAGCTCTACTCCCAGATCCTGGAGGAAACCTCCTTATCTCGAATCTCGGATCTCTAGTGTGATTATGCTAATGTTGGCTTTGAGACATTATATAAGCGCCAATTGAGGATGACTCTGAGGAAATAGACGGATGTAACAAATTGATAACATTTGGGTAATATAAAATCCCTTCCTGTCCATCAACATGATGAGGTTCAAACGCAACCTAGAGAAATAGAAATCTGAACTGAAAAGATCAAAATGTTGGGTGTGTTAAAAACCTGATTACAATATCTAGAAAATAAGAAACGAGTGCAAAATCCTGGGACTTCATGAAGTCAGACGACGTACTTCTACTCTACGGGTCTGCAAGATTTTGTTAAAGTGCCACTCACCAGATCTCCGATTTAAAGCCTATTTTGCTTTTATTGATGAGGCGGATCACCCGGTGCGGCGTCGCGACATTGTGTAGCGTTGAACGTCAGCGGCCGTTTTCGCTGTTGACTTACGCATTGTTGACCCAAGCGATGTGGCGTGGGGCGAGATGATGCATGGCTGGCCGACGCAACGCTTTCTGCACGCCCGTTACCGCATTTGTCCCAAAGCCGCGCCTTTCAAGAGCTTCTCGCGCGATTTGTACGCATAAACCAAACAAAACACCGTCGGGCTGGCCTGCAGCTTGAGGCTAACATAAAATAAATGGCAAAAATGAGGCCCAGAAGCTGAGTATAATGGTGTTTTTGAACTCATCCACCCCCAGAGCCCAGTTTTCCGCATCCCCGATAAGGCCAGACTAGACCAGATATGTCAGGCCCTACTAAATGGCACTTTAGGCGTGTTGCACATGTGAAAGATGAGGGATCAGGTTGGATGACTCACCCTATTTTCTTGTTTTTAACTCCCAGTTCACGGGGATGCTTTCAGTGTTGTTTACGAAAACTGGGGTTAAATGGGTGCAGTGACTGGTGTCTGTCTTTGTCGTGGTGCTCGATGGCAAAACCCCCTATGTGCTTATAATGAATGGCCTCCGTGCATATCATCTGGGTTTCAGACACCCCAAAACTTGAGCTCAACTCATGATACGGAAGAAGTAACTAGAAAGGATGGGACGCCCTTGATTTATTCACACGACGAATACACAGGAGCTTTACTAAGTGCCAAGGCCAAGTATACCAAAGGCCTAATGCGAGAAGTTTAGCTGGGTAATTTCTGTAGCGGGGATCCATTGGTGACTCCCCACTGATTGGATTAAGGGCACCGAGCACATTAAATTCACTTCAGAGCTTTGTAGCGAACACTCAAGCCATAAACTCGAAAGGCCACTGAGTTGCGTGAATAATCCATCTTATCCCGCATTAAGCGGGCGGTGAAGTGATAACTCA
Organism: Tetrastigma voinierianum; assembly: GCA_016808115.1. Classification (NCBI taxonomy): domain Eukaryota; kingdom Viridiplantae; phylum Streptophyta; class Magnoliopsida; order Vitales; family Vitaceae; genus Tetrastigma; species Tetrastigma voinierianum. The sequence continues at coordinate 65,004 of JAEQBH010009075.1, read as the reverse complement.
GCGATTGGCTCGAGGCATTAGGCTTTATGAGCCCTTGATGTAATGCCCGGGACCGTTCGGTTGATCTGGCTTATTGCCTCTGAATACCACTATTTTTGTCGTTTGTCTTTTCACTTTTCCACTTTCTATTGTTTTGTATTTTCTCTTTGTTTAGGGCTGATGGCGTCTCTTGTGGGTGTCCCATCCTTAAGTAGTTGAGTCTCGAAGGACGTGGGAACTCCGTGGTTGGTCCAGTGCCCTCTCCATGCTCTGAAGGTCATTGGTGGCGTAATGGGTGTGACGGTTTTTTGAAGCCCGGTGTCTTGACTACTCGGGATTGGTTCGCTGCCTTGCTGTTCATTCTGTGCTGAGAGCATCCAGCTTGATATGCATTTGAACATTCTATGTTGAAATGGTAGGATTGGTCCCGTGAGTCTCGATTTTAACCTTGGCTGGCTGCCCAGGTGTTACATATGGATTGTTACAACACTGGCATGGCTTGGAAGGCTGCACATGAGCTCGGGATAAGGTACAGGACTGAACCTTGAGCTAAATGAAACAGGCTATCCTTTGAGACAAGAATGAAGCCCTTTATGAGGCAAAAATATGAAGCAGGCATAGCTAAACAGAAAGATAAGGCACGGGTCGCACCCCAGAATGAAAATCAGCGGGTGTCATAGCAGCAGAGGAAATGAAATAATTATGGAGTGAAAGGACTCCCCCGGTGATCACTGAGTCAGTGGTAGTGGGCGATGGTAATGAGAAATTTGGGGCGATGCAGACTGCCTGGGGCTAGCTATTTGCCAAGTAAAATGGTGGCTCTGGTTGGCCGTCTTGTCACCTCTCCGCATGGGAGGGCTCATGTCTTGTGGCAGGGACGGCGCGAGTGCTCACCGGGTCTCTCATCCCAGTCGCGTCGACAGCTGGTGAGGGAGAGCACGGATCATAGAGTCCCAGGGAAGGAGTGGGAGGGGCTACCCACTTTAATGGCGTTTCTGCAGGGTGTGGTGGTGGAGGTGGGCCGAGACGAGGGAGCGCCAATGTCTCTGGGGATGTCAGGGGATCACTTCAAGATACTCATGAAGCTAGATCTCCCAGTTAGAGGGCTCATGACGAGAATGGTGAGGCCCTCGGGGTTCGCGGGTTCTTGGGTGTGTTGTCAGCCAATGAATATCATCATGCAGTTGGGTGGAGCCCCAGTGTCGGTGAGTGTAGATCGAGGGCACCCCGGCTTGTTTACAAGCCAAAAGATGTTAGAGGAAAGAAGTGTCACAGTTTAATACTTTTATCCTGTTGCATGGAGGATGGCAGCAGTCTCTGAAATAACCTGCCCCGACCTTGAAGGGTATACCGTAAGATGGCATGATTTGAGCACGCGATACGTGGAAAAAAAGATCCGCTTCGCGTTCGTCGTGAATGAGGAAGGCCTTTGGCGTGAGTGGTGCCGGTTGCATCAGAATGAGGCCCAGTAACTGGCCTTGAAATTGACAAACCCGCCTTATTGATTTTCCACTCACTAGACCATTGGTGTCTGATATAATCTCGGGGGTCGGGGTGCACTCACGGGCCGTCGAGCGAGCTGAGGAACTCATCCTGAAACATATATGAATGACTGTGTCAGGTGAACAAGAACTTTGTGAAAGAACGGGAGGATGGGACTTGTTATACTCATATTTTTCGACTTTTTCAACTACCTGAGGCTGTGGACAGAGATGAGGTTGTCTTGGACTCATTGCATACCACTCTGTTGATGATTAGGGAACCAGTTGTTGCTACCTGAAGCCTCTCTTTCAGCCAGCTGGCTCTTGTGGAAAGATATGGGTTGACACATTCTTTCTGTACTCTGACGACAGTTTCGATGGTGCCAGCAAATTAGACTTTCTTCCAAACAGAGAGGCTTCATCAGATGTCAGATTCAGGTCTTATCCACTTTGGTAAAAATTCAGGCTTGAAGGCGTTTTCTGGACATGGGCAGGGTTTTGCAGCATATGAGCTTTGTTTCAAGAGATCCATGCAACTAAGAAAAAAAAGAATTTGAACAAAGTTGATTTATTGGCTTGAGTGCAGAAGTGGGGACACTCCATGATCATTTCTTTGAAGCGTTCTAAAGATCTGGAAGTGGGATGGGACCTGGGTTGGCTTTGGAAGAAAAGTTTGGGAAATACAGGAGGGACCTGAGTTTCCGGTACTGAGGAAGAAAGACATGAGGGATACTTGGGACCTCTTTGTGCATTTGAGCTGGGGATGGGGCCTTTTGCAGATGTTGGGAGCAGTGTTGCATCATGAGCCACATGAGCCACTGGGGAGGGCACTGGAGGGATGACAGAGGGCACACACCAGCTACCTATGATGACCAAGCAATATGATGCCAGAGGGACCAACTTGGGGAAGAGGAAGGAGCTTTTAAGAGGCTTTGAGTGGGGAAGATAGGACATGAGGATTCTCTTAGAGGGTTGAGTGATGCTATTAAAGTGGACTTTGAAAATATTGAAATGTTTGTTTTTCAACGATGTTGTAAGATAAATGTGTATGTTGGAGCTCACTAGGAAAAGTGAAGCGTTTTGAGCCGTATGCAAGACATTTGGAGCCTGCTTTGTATGTACTTTTTCCTGATGAAGGTGTGTAGGCTCCAGTGTGCAGTAATGACTTTCTGGGTTCAGACCTCTGGGCATTGACATGTTGTCACGATCCCACGTCTGTGATGATGGGACCTGGGGCATGACGATCATTTTGTTGTGATTCTTGAAAAAGACTGATAAATTGAGCTCTCCTTTATTAGTGTGACATGACGTGGGAGAATCTCTGAGAGAGTGGAGTGGGATCATCATAGACATCAATATTAGTCTTGGGTCTTAGATTGATGGGATGGAGCTGGAAGAGGATTCTGTTTGGAAAATGACAGGCCCAGGCACAGTGGAAGCGGAGTCATGGATTCAAGAAGGCCACCCAAACTTTGTGTTTGCAGACTTTTACATTGGACTTGTGTACACCTGTGAGAATCTTCCTTGTTTGTCGCGGGTTCTGAAATTAAATAAACAAGTAAAACACAGTTACGGAGAAAGCTAGAAACCACCATATTAGTGAAATAAACAATAGAAATTGGAACTAAGAAAAAAAAGAAAAGTTCATTACTTAGGTTGCTTCATTTCGGCTTCTGTTTTGCAGCCGCGGGCGTTAGCTCGAGCGGACGCTGGTGTTATGATAACCGGGGACACGGGAGCTCTGCGTCACTTTTCCGACATCTCCATGCAGCTCTAACTATCAGAAACGATTTTGTTGCAGCCTGTGAGAAACTCAAACTCTGGCTCACCAACTGATGGTGGAGTGGTGTTTGTAAATGTTTTTCACTGGGATCTGTGTAACTCTGCAGGTGTGAAAAGACCTTGAATTCTTGTGAGGCGGACCGTGGACGATTTCCACTGGAAAAAGCTTCTGAGTGAGATTGAATAGAAGAACTTGTTGTCAGGGTACATTAGTCACTTTACGGTTATGTGTTTGTCGTGCTAGGCTTTAGTCTTTTCCTTATAAATACGGGCGTTTTCATAGAAACTTAAGTTTTCGCGAATTCTAAAATCAGTTCATTTGAGTTGGAGCGATCGTTTCTACGCGACTGATGTACTAGCCATGTTTTGCTTGTCGGGTATTTGATAGGCTCGATGCTCGATTCAACTGGGGAAGATGACACGCTTTACCATGAGAACGGTCTGAGAGCGGTGGCATACCCGAAGAATTTTAAATGTTATGCGGTATGCCCAGTGCATGAAAAGTCATCTTTTTAAGACCAAATAACCCTTCCTGGGGCTGATGCTTGTCTTCTCGAATGCTGTTGATTTCTCGATTTGATACCTCTTTTCTTATCCCGTTTGGTAATGGGTGGTAATGCAAAATTAATAGATGGCGATACCCCATACTTTTACCAAACATTATCAATTACCTTATTGTGAAATGGGTACCATTATACGTGATCGGGCGCTCGAGGAGTTCAAAAGCATTGAGAATATATTAGCTGCAGCGAGGAGTGAACCTGTTGTAGCATCATTGGTGTGTGTAAAGATCACTTACCCTTCGAGACATAGTCTACTTGCCAAACAAGACCATACGATTCTTTGTATGATGGAAATGGTCCCATGAAATCTATCCCCCATAAATCAAACAATTCTACCTCGAAATGGGATGCATGGGTGGCTCGTCCCTCTTTCTAGAGATGTTCCCGTTCGTTGACACATTTGTCCTGAGTGGAAGCCGTAATTGATGAGCATCTTTAAGCGAGGAAGGCTTGATAAAACCAGGAATTAAACACCAAATTTGCTTTGTTCTGCGGCCGCAGGTGTCCACCACGATGGCGTGACAATGGTTTAGAATGCTTTCTGCATTTTCACCATCAACCGGGCACACATCTCCCTTATGACTTTGATCGTGCAGCGATTAATGCATGAAGTGGCTCTTGATAGTAGTGTTTAAGGTGTCTGCAGAGAAACCTCTTTTTCGCATGATAGTTAAATTCGGGAGGGACTGCCCCAGCTGCAAATAGTGCATAAATCGCGACAAGCCGGGCGCCTCTTTCATTAGCTGGGGGGTTTCGTTAAAGGTCTCCGTCGTTCCGATGGGACATCATCTCGTATGGTGTGAAAGATGGTGCACTTACCAGGTTTTCGGTGCCTTTCTTGTCTTTAATTTCCCTTCGAATTCTTGCAACAAGAGGACCACGTTCAGCTGGGGTTTGCATCTTTCTTGGTGTCAGTACTTAATAGTGGAATTGATTATTTTGACTTTGTTTGCCCCGATGAAATATCAGCAGAACGTCAGCGGGGCACAGCAGCTACAAGCGGCTCGTCTACAGTGTGGCACCAATTCCATTCAAGCATGTTTAAGGGTTTCTACTCTTCATCTCGATTACCACAGAAGATTTTCTCATAGGTTGCTGAGGCTATTTGTGCGAAGTGTTTGGCGTCATACAATGAGATTAAACAGGAAAGGGCCAATGCAGGTGCTTATAAATGGTAAAGAGGTGAACCGGCACGTCGCCCGACGAGTGCCATGCGACATTGTGAATCAAATTCAAATGGGATCTTTAGCGGTTTCAATGGGTTCGGGCTTAGTTTTGCATTCGACGAAAAATCCATCGAGTGAGCGCCTATAGAAATCAGCTGGCTAAACTTCAGATGCTTTTCTTTGGCGAGGAGTGGAGGTGACTGCAGGTGCTGTCTTGGCTGTCTATCATCCTCTTAGTAGGGATCAGATCGCTCGAGGACATTACACCCTCTTAGCACCATGAAATGGCACTTTTCCCAAATTAGTACTAAGTTGGTCTCTTCACATCTTGCCGATGCAACTCTCGGTTCTCACAACAGGTTATCAAATGAATTTCCATTCACGAGAAATGTCGTCCATGAGGGTTTGTTCTCTTCCCACCATCTTGGGAGAAATAGCAGAAAAGTGCTCCATTGAAAGTTCACGATTGCATTGCAGATCAAAAGGAACGTAGAATGCGATCATACCATGGGGACAAGCGAATATTGCGTCTTCTCGTCTTCGAGCTGCAGCGAAGGCATTCGGTTGTAACGGGTGCATCCGCCACGCAATAATATTTGTAACACACTGTCGCGTTGACCGGTCCAAAAGCGACTACGAGAAGTGATCTTTTCTGGTGGCCTTGTTAAACTAGATGAAATCAATACAATCTCACCACGATCTCACGGCACCGGCGATGGGTAAGATGTTGTTTTTCGATCATTTGGCGGTTGTTCTCGCTAGCCGGCCTTTACAGGCCGGGCTTACCATTTTTGCGGCAGAAATGGGATAAAATGCCGTGTCTAGCCATTTTGGCACCTTTACGGACGGTGACCTCTTATTAGCCAGTTTTAACCTTCTTAGCTTCTTGAAGGGTCTGTGTCCCTATTCAGTAAAATCACGATGCGCTTTCTGCACATAGAGGAGACGAATCCCTAAGATCCCGGTGGGGAACCCATCAGAGTGCATGTTTGTGATCTCGGAGGACCCTCAATAACTTCTCTTCTCTGTGCGGTCGAAATCTTTGAAATGATGAGGGTGGTGTAATTCCTAAGGTACCCATACTAAAATGGCTAGAGTAGAGTTTTTGTTCCATCTTGGGTGGTTGCTGTCCGATGGGGCCGGCGTTTCAACTCTTCGCTGATTAGTATTTAATCATTGTGTCCAAGAAGTCCATCCATTTGACATATTACCTTTGCCCGGCTTTGGGTTACTCAGAACTCATTCTCACCTAGAGCTGTCTCAAAGGGATGGGTGGACCGCACGGCTAGACAGCATAGCCTCGGCTCCTTCCCGACCATGAAGCAAGTATCGCACCTAACAGCGGGTAGCTCACGAGCAAAACACATTGAACTTTACTTCTCTTCTTGTACTCTCGGTTCAGGTTAGCTGCATCAATCATTTTTACAGGTTGCTAGAAAAGTGCTTTGAGGTATCGGTATTTCTTTTTATCTTCCTCCATGTCTAAAAAGCAGGCTGAAATACAACGGAAAGATAACATGGAAGCCTTTACTAGCATCTTCTATTATCTCTCTGGATGCTTCAAGGAATCAAGCCTTGGTGAAGAGTATTGTTGACATCAGTCGGGGTGACCTCAAATCTGACAGCTTGAAATGGATAAAGAGCTCGAGATTAATAACGCTGCCGAAGTCACATAGTGCTCTCAAAAATAGCATTCCAATTGTCTGAGGATAATTAAAGCTTGCTTGGTGCCAGCTTTTGTGGCGCTTCTCAGAGGATGTACCACTGCATTCTGGGTCAGTTCCTTCTGTTTGAAATCATTAATCGTCTGCCCTGGGATAAGATGTCTTTCTATATGAATTTATATGGGCATGCTTTCTGGGCATCTATGATGGGTTGCGTCGATATGCAGCTTTTTGAATACATCACTTCCGATTTGTGGGTAACATCTGATTTTATCTGGCTCAGGGAGCCATGAATGTAGAAGCCCCAGTTATCTTGGCGCTAGCTAATAGAGTCTACGATGACTGTTTCTATTGAGGTGTTCTTTGTGCATCATCTTGCTCTACGGGCGAATGACCTTCTCGGTCTCTATTTGTTCTGGCTGGGGAGTTGTGTTTGTGATTGATTCTTTCCAGCTATCAGGCACTGGCGTTGTGCCCCAGCAAATATCGCCTCTCTCTTCTTTGGGTTTTGCCCACAGATTGCACCAGGCAGACGGTTACCTTTAGTGGGTAGTTTGCCATTTTGGCCCCATTGGCGCCTCAAAATTCTCGGTTGTCTTTGCCTCAGTTATTCTGCTGGAGTTGTAACTTTGTATTTGCGTGTTTGCTTTAGTTTCATTAATGAAAAGTGGAGTCTTAATACGGCGCCTGACGTTCTAAATCAACTTTTTCTCGATTACGGTTATGAGGTTAGGTTCGATGTGTTACGATTATTCCGCCACCGGCATCTCTCCTTGATTGTTCGGTATGCGAGTTTGTGATTATTCGCATTACTGACGATTAATTCGATAAGCGCTTCCCCGTTTTAGGTGCGGCGCGTGGTTGATTAAGTTGTTAACACGGACCGCGTCGCTGGGCTTTTGCTCCTCTTGTAGGGTTTCCCCGACATTGGCGTGGCATTGTGCGGTCCACCACGGGGAATTCACATAACTGTGGGTTGGTTTGGATTAGTTTGGCGTTCGCCAACGACCACTGGCATTTGATGGTGTGTCACGTGATTCGCGGTCGTTGGACCACCAGTTATGTGCTTTTTGCGAAGCTTCGCGTTGCCGAAGCTTCTCCTCTAGACCTTTGATTCATAGTGTTAGAGGTGGCATCTTAAGATTTCATAAAACGATGGCTGCGGTTTTCTTCATCGTCAACTCCTCGTTACAAAGCATCGATCATTGTCTGTCGCATTCTGCTTTGCGTGAAGGTGTGGACTTGCATCCATACGATGGTCGATTGGTGTGGGCCTTCGCTAATGGTCGTGAAATGTCCCATTAACCACGCTTTAGGTTCTCACCCTCTGGTGTCAGCGTGGTGATCTCTTGCGGTGACCATGAATTTCGAGTGGAAAGAACTTGGTGAAATTTTTGCGCCGTCATTTCCATGTAGTGATTGAATACGGTGTGGCGTTAACGGTCGCTTGACCATCACCAGTGAAAGTGGGAATCTTGTAAATCTTAGGCTTTAACCCGGTAACTCAGTTGGCAGCATGATAGTATCTCGCGTAAACTTCCGGCGAGGAAGTTAGTCAAATGCATATTCGCGGGTTCTCATGGAGTGATCCGTGGAGCAGATAAATACGAGCTTATCATCTTGGCGATTTCAATTCAAATTGTTGCCGCCTTGAATAGGTGGTAAATCTACAAATTTACATGAACAACGGTTGAAATTGTGTCTGAACTCTCCCATTTAGCATGAAAGGATCATCTGTTTGTATAAATGGCACAGATTAGCGATTCATAGTGATTCCCAATTCTCGGCTTCTCACGTGTAGTTCGATCTGTTCAATGCAGATTTTGTTCTTCGATTGTTTTCCATGACTATTGGATTTCCCTAATATCATTCTGATGTTCTATACATTCTCTGGCGATCGTGCGGGGAAGTCTTCGGCTCCCGGGATCAACGGTGTTGGATTTATTTGATCTCATAGATCATCTGCGCTAATATGCGAAACATCATGCTGCGATAACATGGCCGCGACTGAACCGATTACCGACGCGTAAATAAACAAGTAAAAAATTGAGGAGTAATATCATTTGGCGCGAAGCGTTACCATATGGGCGATCTGGCGCGGCGTCGCGAAAACGTGACGCCACAAAAAACTGCAATGATAGCGCGGTGTGGCTTGTGTAAATGTCACGCCCTATGTCGCATAGCGAAATTTTACTAACGTGTCGCCCCAGTAATATAGTGTACTGCAGTACGGATGTCGATCCACGGGGGTGGTGAATTGACTACAAAGGGATTGGCTTTTTAGATAATATACGAAAAGATGATTTTACACAGGAAAAAATTGAATGTATAGAAAGTCGATAGTTTAGATTCTAATGAATTATTGGTATTGAAGGCTAGGGTTACATATCTCTATTGTATTTATTAATGGATTATTTCTTAAAAATATTATTATTCAATGTATTTACAATTTCTGTCAATAGAGGTGATCTTACTTACGAGATATCCTCTCTCAGGAGTATATCCTTTATCTATTGAATAGATTTGAGTATATCTCTATCTCTCAGGTCGGTATTGGATCTTAAGCGTTCTAACCCCAAGTGCCACCTTCAAGATCGGAATATCTCACATTCTGCCCAGGTTCAGCGAAGAAATTTGCTCTACGAGATCACAAGGAAAACCTCTGTCTCTCGAATCTCGGATCTCTAGTGTGATTATGCTAATGTTACAGCTTGAGACATTATCATATAATTGAACTACGAAATAAACTGAGATGTAACAGAGTGATAACCAACCAGCGAGTAATATAAAGATCAGGCTTTAATCATCGACATATGACGGGGTTCAATATAACCACTGAAGCCAAATCTGAAATATTGAGTGAAAAGAAGATCAAAATGTTCGAGTGTTAAAAACATAATTCTAATATCCGAAAATAAGAAATGATTACAAATCCCAGGGCACTTCCTGCGAATGCGTGTCATTACGCTCACGGAATTAAATTGCTTTGTTAAGTATCTCTCGATCTCCAGATTTTTGAGCCTATTTTTGCTTTTAATGATGAGGCGAATCTGAGAGTGAGCGTGACGTTGAGACTTCCCATGACGATTTTCCACTGACGACTACGCATTGTGACCACGTCGTGGCGTTGGCGTCGCGGCACGTGAGGGCGTGAGCGTGACGACCCTTTCTTGCCTTGGTCCCCATGGCACCGAAAATGGCGCCAGTTGCTCTTTTGTAGTTGTGCACTGTAACCAAACAAAACACCAAATCGAGGAACTGGCCACAAAAAACTATCAAATTACTATAAAATAAATGTAAAAATGAAAGACCGGCCATGGGCATAATATGAGTGTTTGGGCACCATCCTTATCCTATATTCATATCATATTCATGTTTTATGAACCCATCGCCACACATATTGCATTTCTATTTTCACCCTTGTTTCATGGCTATTACATATAGCACTTCATATACTTATGAAGTATGGTGTCTATGAGATCACACCTCATTCATATATTCTCATTCCTTTATGAATCTATTTTACTTAGAAATTGGAATCAATCCAATCGGATCATCCAAAATAAAGTTATGGCATTTTTATGCTAACTTCAGTCATGTTCTGATTTTCTGGGCGAGTTTGTATTACTCATTTTCAGGTCTTAACTTCCATATTTTAAGGCACACTATGTCCTTATACTCGACACAAAACTAAGGTGCTAAGGGTTCTATTCCAACTGGAATCACACTGATTCGAACGGAACTCAGAGATACAAATACGAAACAACGGGACTTCTCTATGTTCAACAACGAAACGAATTTGGTTGCACATGGTCCCACTTCGGAGTGGATTTTTGGGCCACTTAGATTATGGTGTTTGACTATGTCTATTTCTATATGGATATGGTTTTCCTTGAAGTCTATTTTAATTGGTCATGAATCACTCAAATCGGATAAAGAAATAGGCAGGGTGCGGCGAAAATATAAAGCCCGATCAGCGGAAAGCGAGCGAGGGGTGTGGTACACCCCTAAAGTGCCAGTACACTTTGACCCAGCGACAGAACACAATGTGTGCCGATTACATAATAAAGTGTACCGTACACATGACATTATGTGCCCGAGAATGTGTGTTTTCTCCTTTTTTCGTGCCCTTTCATCCATGGATCACTTTTCACATACTTCCTACGCACATCAAAATCATTCTGTTGTATTACTCTTATAATACTCTTTTACTCATTTCATCTTTCAATACTTATCTTATTTCAAAAACATATCATTGAAATCTTCCAAGAGCAAATTTAATATGGGTCATATCCATTACATGATCCAAACATGATTTAAATTGGGTTTTGTTTCACCAAACATACAACTTCATTACTGATTTGGCTTATTGAAGTTCAACTATGAGGAATTCCTTGCCATCTTATTCCTTGTGGGTTTTCACTGACCTTATTTCAATCTAAGGTTAAGATGCAATTCAATCAAAACCACTAGATTTGGAGACAAACCTTTTTAATCACATATAAAGCCTTACAATTCAAAATACTTTGATCCCATCTGAAAATCCAAAGTTCCATACCTTTTGCTTGTGAACTTTCTCTCCCTTCTCTTAACTGCTTCTCTTCCTCTTCCTATTTGCTTCTTCTTCCTCTCTTTTTAGCTCTTCCCCTACTACTCTCGTTTTCTCTCCTTTAATTTAGACTAAATTTGATTGTAAATAAAATTACGAGTTAGAGCCATGTTTGGCCTTCAAATAAAACCCATTTTTGGGTTATTTTTCTTTATTTACCTTTAACCACATAACTCCCTCTATTTACATTTCATTTTCAAGCATTTAAACATTAACCCCTAATCTTTCTCACTTTTATGACTAATAGGTCCTTTTTTAACAAATTACAGAGATTGCCCATATCTTGTAAACTTCAGATATCCATGCGGGACCTTTACAGGGATTTTGGAAAGATCAGAGATCATTTACTTATTTGAGTCTTGAGATATGAGACTATGTTTGTTCTAATTATATATTTGTATTATGTTGTGGGTGAGTCATGGTTTAATTGTATGAAAATTTTCTATTAGTTAATTAGAACATGGATGCTTTATCGATTTTTTTAAATATGATTCTTTACTCGACTAGTTTGGTGGAACTTACTGCACTAGAAAGGGAAGACGGAGGTAGTACTTAGAATGGCGAAGAAGGCGACAGTAGGGAAGGTGTCGATCATCAAGGATGACTTCTTTGTTAGAAACTAAGGGCTAAAATAGCGCCCGGAGTGATTCTACGGCGGTTTTGGTTTACAACCTGCCCAAAATTAGAATGAATGTGACACTTTCTCTCTTCCTCTGCAGGAGGGCAGTCTTCTTTATGACCTCCCGACTGGGTGAGGCCAGAACCAGCCCACACACAATCCATTAATTTACGCCGACGAGGAGGATCGAGTTGTATAAAAATTGGACAAGTTTTTGGATTGTTTTGGAAGTATATTTTACTAAAGTGTATTTCATTTAGATTACCTAGATGAGATTAATAGGTTATGCTATTCTTTTTTTTTGACATTTTATGCTGATGCATAACAAAGAAAAATTTATAATTTAAACTCAACTTGATCTACCAATTTCTAAAATAGAAAAAGAAACAAAAATTAAATATATTAAAAGGAAAGAAGGTTAAAAGAAAATGAGATTGAATGTTCTTAAAGAATGACATTTTACCAATAATGCTTAGCACCCTACCATCTACATAAAATTAACATTACTTTGTGATAATCTAACTAAATTTTAAAGGTATTTTATATTTCAGCATCAAGGTTAGATAATAATGTTTTGAGAACTTTAATGCTAAGTACTCATTGACTATAAAAAAGAAAAAAATCAATGAGTAGAAGAATTTCTTATACTCGACCATAGTTACATTTGCATGTGAAATTTAATCTATACAAAACTTAAGGATCTAAAATTAAAATATAGTATAAGATGGCACAATCTTTCTTGTAAAATTTAAAACCACTCATTGGCAGAGATTTGAGCATTAGTTAAACAAGTTTATATTTTTGACAGTGATTGAGCAAGTTTATGTTTTTGCAAACATGCTTGGATTAGTTTTTCTTTCAAACACTAGTGAATTCAAGTATTGTTTCAATTCACCATACCTTATATGTTAAAATAATTTTAAAAGTTTAGTTTGATTTAATTTTTATTTTTCTTTAATGATCATGATAATGATGATGATGATAAATTATAAAAATAATAATATTTTTATTACTTATAAAAAAGATTTTTTATTTTTAAACTAATTTAAAATTGAACAAATAAATAAATAAATAAGGTTAGACTGCCTTGACGAAGAATTTCCCATTACAGCACAACTTATCTAACACATTCTGTATCATTAATTTTTAAATGGGATGAAGTATCGAATTATTTGAATAACTCTATTATCTCGAACATGCACCTTATTGTCCAATCACTAGTGGTTACATGATTTAAAATCAATATATTATTATAAGTAATACAAAATTAGTGGCTTAAATATAGGATTGGAAATTATAAAAATAAATATATTTAGGACATATGATACAACATTGCATAGTGTTTATGACATAACTATATAAAACAAAATAATTAATTTATACTATATAAATATGAATATATCATGTTTTAGAAAAGTAAATATCAGTGACAAACAAATTCAGTCTTTTAAATTTAGCAACAAAATTAAGATGATATATTTCATTGCTAAAATTTTATATTTAGAGGGCAAAATATTTTTGTTACTAAATACCAGTAATAATACACAAATTATTTTGAATAAGTTAGTGCACACAAATTTCACTTTTAACTTAACATGTTTAGCGGCAAAAGTTGTTACATGTTTGTCTCTAAAATTAAAGTGAAATGCTACAAAATATATGAGAGACGAATTCAAAATTTTGTCGCTAATAGAAATATTTAGTGACAAAATATTTTCTCCTTATTAAAAATTTGTCACTAAATCTCATTTTTCTTGTAGTGTTGGGACAATAATGAGTACTTTAACAACCATGAGGCATTTACAGTGATTCTCGTACTATGCATCGAACATGTAGAATTTAATGGACAAGCTAAATTTGTCAACAAGACTTAAGTCATTAGGAATGGAGGTGGATGAAAGTTTCCTTGTGCAGCTCATTTTGAACTCCTTACCAATTGAGTATGATCCCTTCCAAATGAACTATAATACCATGAATGACAAGTGGAATGTGCATGAATTGCATGATATGCTAGTTCAAGAAAAGACTAGACTTAAAAACCAAGGAATTCACTCGATCAATTATGTAACCAATCAGGGAGCTGGAAAGAAAAGAAAACATGAAAATAAAAGGAAAAGGACCATGTCTTGAAGAATGAAAGAGCTTGCAGCTTTAAGATTAACAAGAATGGATTGACGGATGTCATTTTTGTAAGAAAGGAGCATTTCAAGAAAGGATTTGTATCCCAGGACCTTAAAGCTTGATTCGAAAGAAGGTAAACATAATACTTATGTATGTTTTGGATAATTTAAATGAAAGTTCCTTATAACACTTGGTGGCTTGATTCTGGATGTACAACTCATGTTTCTAATATAATGTGAAGTTCACTTTTAATTCGGCTTGAACCAAATGAGAAATTTGTCTAATGGGCAAATTGATAAATGGGTTGAGTGGGACTTAAGTGTTATTCTTGGCAGGTGACATCATTTGGATTTATTGGAAACTTTTTATGTACATAGTATATCTAGAAATTTAGTTTCACTTTCCAAACTTGATAAAGCTAGATATGTATTAAAATTTGGTAGTTGTTCTTTCAATTTGTACAAAAACACATGTATGATTGATGGTACATTATGTGATGGATTATTTAAAGTAAATCTTGATAATCTATATGTTAAAACTCTTATAACCTTGCATCATAATGTTGGTACTAAACGAAGTGTAGCTAATGACCAATTTGCTTACTTGTGGCATAAACGTTTGGACATACTTCCAAAGAATGAATGGAAAGATTATTAAAGAATGAAATCCTTCCAAACGGACTTCTTGATCTAAGTACTATGTGTAGATTATGTAAAGGGTGACCGCCCAACCCAGATAACCAAACACACTTTTATAATCGACGAAGTCTCCTTTATGTGAAGACTCTACCAAAGAACCACAATCTGGCATAACATTAGAACAAATACATGGTAACGACACATGAGCTGATATAACAATACTCATCAATATACATCTAACTATATACCACTTAATTTCGAGTTAATAATTGGCTCTTGTTCAAACATATATTAAAGTTTACAAAACATTTCTTTATGTATCTGATGCAAGACACACGAAGCCACAAGCTTAGGAAACTTTGAGAGTGGCCTCTAAGATGAGTGCGCCGTCTCCTCGTGCAGCTCCGTACGATAATAAATATTCCTCGACGAGGTGAGCTAATGCATAGTAATTAGGTCACCAAATATGGTTGCTCCCACACCTAAGTGCATATGCAATGATCCTATGTAACACACATTCAAGCAAATTCGATCTATGAATGTGTCTAAATGTAACATTCCCATGCAGGTCCTCAGAGCTCCTCACACTTGCACTGGCAGCCATGGCCCAACTGAGAAAGAAGCATCTTTCAAGTAAAGCATTGTTTTTGAAAAGCACACCTAAAGTGTCGGTAAAAATATGGGGCCACCATAGGCGAATGTGTTGGAGAACCTTAAGCATAATACATGGGTTCCTCAGAATGATGTAATTATGGGACCATCTCCGACACCATTCTACGGAAAATCATCCTATGAAATTACTTTACCACTTAACCGTATTCGTTTTCCACTTTCAATTTTCATGTCATGCACACCTAACTTCTAGGTTACCGATTGAGATATGAAATACCATGCCATTTCAACACAAATTACATAACACATGCTAATATATAAAACATGATATACACTAACACTGATTAATCCACGAACATGTTATGCAAATTCACGATCACATTACTCACGAAAATTAGCTGCATGGGCTAATTAAAACAGGCACGAGCAATTCTGTTTGATTATCCGCCCGTTTTATTTTCTGCAAAATATTTTAGCGAACATTTATTCAAGGCCTGAGCGATTGAAACCACCCAGGATTCTTTATTTGACACCACCCCTGCAGCGCGAGGTGTGCCGGCATCCTGAGAAATCCGTGGTTCTATGCGATTAGAAATTCACAATGAGCGCGGCGGCCAGTAATTTCTTTAGAAACTTGTACTTATAAAAATTTTTCCTTTTCAACTTATGATTGATAAAATCTTGTGACATATCGGTGTTTGCATAAAGGACATATTCCAAAATCATGTATACACAATTTACACTTTTCCAAATATTTCACCTAATTATGGCAGCTTGACAACGATTGCTGAAAAGAGCCTTAGGCTCAACACATTTCCAACTACACTATGCGTACATATGCTTTTCCTCTTTATACAAATTAATTATATCATTACAAAATTCTTAATTACAACAGGCAGCCTGCAAATGTGGGGAGAATCTATTAACTCAGTGTCCGGAGTGCTGTACTGGAAAAGTAGTTTTTAAAACCACAATAATGGGCTAAACGGGCTTTCAGGCTGGTGTATGCTATAAAATGTTTGCTTTTAAGGCATCTTTAAAACTCTCTTTTACGAATGCACTAAACCTTGCTTGCTTACTTTTTGCTTTGCTTTGCTTTAAAAGTTTCTAAAACTCTCAAATCTCTTATTTAAGGGTTGCAAAACTTTCTCAAATCCACTGCTTTAAAAGTTTATAAAACTTTTTAGAAAGCAGAGCACAGGCTTAACCGCATGCTTAAAATAAAAAGCGGGCTGAAGGAACCGACCGTTTTGCTTTAAAATCTACAGGGCTTTGGGCTCGGCAAACATTTTAAAATAAAAGGAACTGGGCTTGACCCGTTTGCCCGACAAAACAAACAACCGCGCCGGGCTGGGAGAAACTCGGCCAGGTGCAGTGAAGTTGATTTTCAAGCGCCTTAAACATTCAACCTGATAGTAACCACTAGAGGGGGCGCTACTGTTTTGCGCTTTGCCCTATGGTAAGAACCACGGGAGCTGGGCATCGCGTGCGCGGTGGTACGGACTGGGTTCGCTCACCTAGAGTGAAAGTGCAGGCACACTTCACTTAGCGCACTGGTAAATATGGTGGAATTGACCTTGGTCTCCGTCACCATAATTGGATGCATTAACCCCATATACTCTTAATAAGGTACCATGTGAGTCTCCTTTGAAATGCCATGATGCCTGACCCTAAGGTTTGCCCGACAGGGCAAATCTAAAATGCATGAATGATATCCTAACACCACCGTGCATGTACAGAATACCTCTGACCGGTATGCTTGCTTGCCAGGGATTTTAGTTATTACTGTTTTTCGAAAATATTCTTTTTAACTTGCTTGTTTGCTCTTTAAAATATAGGTGGTTTTAATTTAAAACCATTGCTTTGCACAGCACTAATATGGTTTTGATAATTCAAAACCATTTGCTTACTTAACATGGTTTAATAATTCAAAACCATTGTTTCTTTTTCTAAATGCTTTCCTCAGTTTGATAATTTGAAACACGTAGCTTTGCCTTTAAACTCATTTCTTGCTTTTCAAATATGGTTTTACCATCAAAACCATTAAATACCGATTAATAAAGCAGTTTATAATATAATAATACACTAAGGTATTGACTGAGGAAATAGGTTTAGAACACCTCACGCATTTTGCACTTACTAAACTTGAGCACAACTCCACCACTTTCCCGCCTTTGCTTTTAACCTACACACTCATACGAATACGGCGAACACATTAATCGCCTACGTATAAACTTAATGTACTTCATAGCACTTAGTCACACTCAACGAATATCGCCCAGGGCGTGAAGGTCACATAGCGTTTTCAGTGGGTTTCAATCTTTTGAACCTCTCTCTTAATCAGAGCACAGAAGCAAGGGTTCCTAATCGGTGTTGAATTTAGGGCTTAAATATGCAAAACTACACAATGCGGGCATTTTGGACACTTTAGTGCGGTGCCACTACGTTCGATACCGATGGGTTCCACACGGTTTGTTGAATTGGCGATAAATTTGCAAACATGTCCAGTCTGGAGTACCGGTCTGTTGGTGCCAATTGATCACCACCTATTTTCAGTACCGCCTCGTAATTTTGGCCCAGAAATGCTAATTTTTGCATCTTTTGGTACCAATTCTCCTCACCGCAGGCTTCTCCATTCCTTAATACCTCAGGAAATAACATGGAGATTCATCCAAAACCACCCCATAACACTTATGTATTGGTGGTTTGGAACCTCATACCACAGAAACCACTAGGTGAATCTAAGAATTCAACCCAAGGTCCATAATAATTCCTACAAAGTCAAAAAATGTAGAGGATTCCATGTTTAATTTTTACCAATTAGGTTTTTCCCATAACCTTCAATAAATTAGGGTTTGGGTGGATCTCTTCCACAAAAACCCTGTAACAAGGAGCAAGCTAATCTCCAAAACCAAAACCTTAGGAATCCAAAATACCCATGATTTTCAAGATGAAAACATACCTTAGTCTGCCTTCTCCCACTCTCTCTCCTCTTCTTACTCCTCTCTCTCTTTCCTTCTTCTCCTCTCCTACGGGTTGCCCTAGCCAAATGAGAACAAAATGTCATATTTGGTTTGTCTCATGGCCTATTTATAGTCTCAACTTTCCCTTAATTGCAAAGAGGTCCTCCATCACTTTAATATTGCAAGTCAACTTGTTTTATTTCTACTTTGGCATACTATCTTCTTTGATTATGCCTTACATGTCCCCTTTGATCAATTACAATTGTACCCTTACTCTAGTACCACAATTTCGGGTTCCATAAATTATCATTTCATATTTTCATCCTTAATAACAACTCCCAAAAATATTACCATTTCACTTGGTACGCATATGCGCCCTTACGCTCATACCGTACACTCCTTGGAACGGGGCGTTAATCGCTCACCGACCAATCATCCAACACGGCTCCACATTGTGAACCCGGGAATCCATGGCCATTTCCTACTTTATACACACCACCATACAATTTATAGCACAAATTATACTACGAACAACCTAAATAGCTCCATGGACAGTCACGGACTGTCCAAATGGGTTTCTAAAACTTCCACACCTCGGTTCCAAGATTTAGGACCGATCAAACGGTCGTTCAAGGCCTCAAACCAACCGAATCATCCACAAAACACTTAAACAAAGTGTAACCTGCGAGATAAAACCCCACCACCCGGAAGTCATCAAAACTCCAAGGAAACCCAGACTCACGCATTGCCCTCACCGGTGTAATCCACTTTCCTTCTACTCCAAGACCCGACGCCGATCGCCCGTGATCTTAGAGAGAGTGGCACACTCTCTCTCTAAAAAATGAAAAACCTAAGCTTCTGTAATTTCTCTTTTCTCCTGCACGTTTTCTCCTTGCTTTTGAAGAAGGAGACGATACTATTCATGATTTTGTCCTCATTTAACTATTCACATAATGCCTTCCATGTCCCTTCTCTTGGATTTTCAACATTTGGCATTATCTCGATCGTCCGTTTCCATCATCACTCTACTCATGCAACACGTGTCACATGAGCGAAGATGTTATAGGTGACTTTGTCCACATCGCATGTCGCTTCGATGAGTGCAAAACTCTACCTATGTTTTGAGTTCATTTCACATGCTATTTTGTGCATTTAATCATCCATATTCATGTAAAACTCATAAATTTCCTCTAAACTTGGTTTTGTAGGATTATTACGAAAAGCAAGGGATTTGGCAAGAAATGAGCAATATATTTCAAAAGAAGAAATAACCGAGAGTCTCACAAAGCGGTGCTACATCGGAAGATTTACCTTTCTGTACCATTTGGAATATCAAATGGTTCAAATTCCTAATGTCTCAGATTCTACACCAAAGAGCTTTTCAACGAGTACTCACACGCCCAACCGAAGCAACTAAGAAGTTATGGCCTCGATAAGTTAGAAAGAAAACCAGCCAGCCGCCCGTAAAATTTGTCTGGCTGTGAGTCGGTGTTCGCGAATAAACAGTGCTTAATGCAAAATGGTGTCGATTTCTCGCATGGCTTAAAATGAAAAAGTCGCGACGTAAAACTCGCTGCGACCAAAATGTCGAGAAACCTAAAAAGGCCGAAAAGTATACATTTCGACCTAATTTCAAGCCAATTTCACCTCAGACCATATATATACTCGCTTTTTAGGTAAAGCAGGTGCAGCGAAGATTATATTTCTCATGGGTTTAGACTGCCCATTTTTCCAGTTTTTCAGATTTTGATTTCGCTTTAGATTTTTAAAGTTGTTTTAGAGCATATTTATTTCTATCAAGAGATTTTGGTAAAGCGGTATAACGTAGATCTCGCATTTCACTAAGGTTCGCACAAAGATTGCCAAAAACTGGATTTTCTCTCTCATGGGTTTTTCTCCTCTTAAACTCCGCCATTTCTAGCTTTTGTCAGCAGATTTTTATTTTTAATATATCTAGAGTAGTTTTTAGAGCATATTTTTATTTCTATCAAGAGATTTGATGTACTCAGATATTCAATGTCTTTACTGTTGAGGAGAGAAGATTGAAGCTCAAATCTGGATTTTTTCTCTTCTTTTCTTGATTTCTTTCTTCATTTTCTGGCGGTTGACATGATGATTGGAATCCAAGAATGAAACATTAAACACCCTTTTGTGGTTGGGGTTTAATTGTTGAACATTCAGATTTGCGCTTTTTCGCTTATTTTGTGGGTTTGAATACTCGAATTTATATAATTGGTACTGCTCATATAATGAATTGCTCGAATATTAGTAAATTTTTATACCCAAAAGAGTCAGATCTTTGCTCTGATTTCCGTGGAGGCCCTCGAAAGTGACACGTAGATGGAGATTCTCGAGAGTAAAGAGCTAAGAATCTGTGGGTATGTTAGACTAATATCTGAACTAATGAACTTAAAAATTACTACAGATCACTAATTTACTCATGGTGTGAGGATTTAATTTCAGGATGATGTATCAATTTAGTTGATGTGAGGTTTCTCCTTAGTCCGATTAAAGGATTCATCCCGTGTTAGCAAAGATCTAATCAAGGAGATAGAAAATTTTATTATTCAAGGACGCGATACTAATTACATTGGGAGAAGTTTGCATTTTCCTATCTATGGGGGCAAGAATTCTTCTACCCAAAGAAATGGCTAGAAGTATTGAAAAGAAAACAATCAAATCTTAAAGAGAGCCAAATTTTTTACACTATTTAGACCCATTTGTCCAGGTGCTGAATATGGTGTGTTGGGAGCAGTGAAATGTATGGTGTAAGGGAGAAATCCGAGCTATATTACATTGCTCTTGGACAATCTTAGCATTCAACTCACAAATGTTGCACTTTCAAGGAAATGCAAACTGCTTGCAAAATAATTATCCCCATCCCTGACTCTTTCATACCTTTGTAGCTCCTCCTCAAGTAGTCGTTATTTGGTAGATTTTTAGATTAGTTTTAAATCGCTTTTGTTTCACTTAAATTGATTTTATTCGACATCCTACTTGGCTCTAACAAGGAAGAGCCCTTGTAATCTGGTGATCAAATCTACTGAGAACCAATCCGTGGGTAATGATATCCTCTTATCCACTTTATTACTTGTATGACCTGCACTCGCTTTTAAAGGGTTTAGTGTTGTAATACTTTTCATTTTAGTTTTTTGAAAGTATACTTACTTTTGTTTCAAATAAGTTTTTGAGTATTACCACATTCACTACTGACCATATTTTCACATATACATTATTCGCTCCTTACTGCTTTTGAGTGCTGTCAGGATTGGCGCTGCTCACTTTCTCTAAATATTGAAGTTGGACATTTTGAAGAACGGGTCATTTGCTAATTTAGGCAATTTTTATTTTTATTTTTATCTTTTGGTCGTGGATTTGTTTCTAGTTTTAATTTTTTTAATAGTATTTTGTACTTTATTTTCTTTTGTTTTTCTTCTTATTTGTTGGTACTTATGGAGGAACATTCAATAAAAGATAGATTTGCCTCCATAGAAGCCAAGCTTGAACTACTTCTTCATAAATTGGACCAAAGAATTCACAATGACTCACTCATGGAACAAGGAGTATTGCCTTATCAACAGCCTCAAAATCCCACATTTCAGAGGAAGAAGAGTTGTCTCCCTGCTAGAGCATTTCTATCTATGAAGGGAACAAGAAGATGATTAATCTTCATGAGCGTAAATTTCTGCATTTAGATACTCTTTCCCAAGTCAACCACTAGTGTTAGATTGAAAAACGTGAAGCTCAAATAGGACACACTTGGTCCGGGGCATTCAAGGAAAAATTCTCTAGGACCTCTCCTAAGAACACTTTGCCAAATCCCAAAGAATGCATTGATACCCTTCGAAAGCAAAGGTGCGTAAATTTCCATCATCCTCGAAATTTAGGAAGAAGCGAAATGAGATGGAAAATTGAGAAAAGGCACCCTAAACAACTTAGAGAATGAAAAGTCATTAGTGAGCAAATCTCGACATTTGAAGAAGAAAGTCAAGTGGTGGTTATTGAAAACGCTCGTGAAGATTGACATATTTACTCTTCCCCATGGATTTTGTGACTCGTGGCAACAAGGATTTACAAAATTCTCATATATACTAAGAAGACCACTTCTTTCCTCGCTGCCAAGCATGGATTGACATCAACAAGGGGGAGCTTCACCTTGCTTGTAGTGAGGAGAACGCAGTTCAATCTCTCACTCCAACCATTACTCGATGGAGCAAGAAAGAGCCATGTGCTAGTAAAATTCCCGCAGCCTTGCTTCAATAAAAGTGGTGGCACATAGCTCAACAGCCTCCTTAAGCATAAATGTGTTTACATCTACATCACACAGGGAATCGCTTTGAAGAAATTGTGGCTGAACCACCAGCCATAATTAAAGGAGATTTTGAGTTTTCTCCCCTTCAAACCGGAAGAAAACATCTCGAAATGTAATGGTTACAAGTATACTATTTCCAAGATGAATGATCGTCAATGGAAGCACTAGTACTTTTCCAATGAGTCTAGCCGGACTCTAAAAACTATGAGCAAATTTTCTTTGAGGCAACCTAAGCTAGGTAATAAGGATTATATCCATTCTTTCTTTTCTATTTTTTTAGTTATTTATTGTCACAAGTTTTTTTTTTTTACCGGGATGAAAATCACAGTTGTTTTAACTTCTACAGCCAGGTGTTTTTCGTATCAAGATGCCATGAAGCTCAACATGTTGTCATGACCTAGCTCATGGCGGAGCGAAGGCAAGAAGTTGGAAAGTGGTTGATGTAATTATAGTTCAAGTGTGAAAAAAATGAGTGGAGATGTTCATCAAATTTCAAAGTTTTTGAGATGAAAAGAACCAAATTGAACCGAAATATATCGGGAAGGTTCATGATCATGTTTGAAGAGAATTGAAGACAAGAGATGAGTTTAAGCATGAATGAAAAAAAGCATTAAGGGCTGCTTATTGGAGGAATTTTGAGAGAATATATAAGCATGAAGGACTTTTGAAGGATAACAAGTGATAGCGGGCAAGAGACAAAGTGCAGAGAACCTAAGGAGTCAAGAAATCATCACACCTGACAGCATTGAACATTCTGATTTTTCTGTATTGATTGGAGGCTCCAAATGGTTCACCTCAGCCCATGACACATTCTTCATTGAAAGATCTTCCAACGTAGTCCTTACACATCCAATTCCGAGCTAAAATGAAAGAGAGGCGAGTATACGCTGGATAAAAACAGGTGCCGAGCAGAATTTCTCGACGTGATCGCACCACGTGGCCACGAAAAAAAACAGAGGCTTTTTAACCCCCGTGAAACCCATTTTTCTTCTCTTCCTACTTTATACTCTATCTTGCCATCACTCTTCCCTCTCCAACCCTTGTAACTTCTAACCACTTTCAAATTCTTCTCCCATCCACTCGGGATCTCCCAAATCACATTCCTCCCAATCCATCTCCATCATCTCTGCTTCAAAACTCCATCACAAACCCACAAACTTACCCTTGTTGAACCCCAATTTTCCATCCATCATTCAAAGCATCAAAGAGGAGTTGCTAATGGAAGTAGAAAATTTTTTATGCCTGGGTTGTTTTTTTTTTTTGTCTTCAGGGATCATTGCTGACTGGGAGTGATTTCGCATGTATTGGAAGGAGGTTTCTAAGAATCAAACTCACTCATTCGAGGTGAAGGAAGTTGCGCACACCAAGTGTTTGAGAAAATGCCAAAGCCACTTTCATGGCCCAAAGAAGCAAAAGAGTGTATCAAGGGGTAGTATTGACCAATGTCAATGCGTCTCGAAAATCATCAAGGTTTCGATTCAAAGTGGCCAAGACTAAGGTATGGAGTTCACTTTTCCTAACTCTTTATTACCCTTTTGCTTTATTGCTTCCTTTGCTCATTAAGCAGACATTTAGGACAATGTTCATCTCAAAGTTCGGGGTGTTTATTTTTGTTAGTTTATCATGTCATACCTCATGTTGCAAAATGACAACTTTGAGGATGAAATTTCTTCGTGCTTTTCTCGATAATGACTTTGTTTCGATGCTCTTCCTTAACCCTACATCTTAGTTTGGTATATTTTTTTTTGTAGTTAGAGTTTATTGAGTTAATTGAGTTTTGCTTGAGCTGTTTGATGTCTAATAAGGACCATAAATGAACCCTTGGCATATATAGACAATATTAGGAGATAATAGGACTTAATGCTTAATGAGTTATCTCTTTAATAGGCTATTTAGTCATCGGGTTTCTCAAAATCCATGCACGTGGTCACTAAGTACCCTTTGAAAAGTAGTTTTGCTCGGGGTTAGAGAAGGCTGTTTATGAGAATCCATCTAATTTGATCTCCATAGGTTCTAGAATCCTGTTCTATTATCGCTTGAGGCGAAACTTGTGGCAACACAACAATCGAGAAATGATATAGGCCATCCTTGGAAAGATCAGGCCTTCAAGCTTAACCCTATTAATATGCATATGCATATTCCTCTAGTACCAAGATGTCAGAGCCTAAAGAGCCAAAATTCTATGTTTAAAAAACCAAGTTTGAAGCCAATAACCTTCCTATACATCACTATCTCTAATAAAGAACCAACTCACCCATAACATGAGGATTTGAACATAATTGAGAAATGCAAGTAGGAGTGTGCTTAGGGGAGTTATTTTTCCTAAGGAAAAATAACTCCAAATTGGTTGAAATGAGTTAAGTTGAAAATCAAAAGAGGTTGTCAAAAAAAAAAAAAAGAAAAAGAAAAGAAAGATCAAGTGTAAAAGAAGCAAAATACAATAAAAGTCAAGGAGGAGGAGTCTACCGTGAAATTCTTTCCTCTCTTCCCTAGAGTAAGTAAATTCTAAGGGGTGTCTCAACACCTAGCACCCTAAGGCCAATCGGGTCTAGGAGCTATTGATTTAAAGCTCGCTTAAGGGTTGCAGAAAGCCATGGGTTTTGACATTGCACGACTCTAATAACCTTGTCTTTAAAGAAAAGGCTTCTGGTGTTTGTTGAAAGAAATATAATTTGGTATTAAAAGTGATACGAGGAGTATGGAAGGATGCACCCCAACGTATTTCAGTGGTTCGAGCGTCACTATGCCGATGGTAAAAACCGTGGATGGAGTAGGAGCCATAAATGCGTAAAAATATATGTTTCTGGGTAAGTTTTGAGCCTAAAATGACTACTCAACTACCCCTACCAAGCCTTTACATTACGTTTA
Source organism: Tetrastigma voinierianum (assembly GCA_016808115.1). Classification (NCBI taxonomy): domain Eukaryota; kingdom Viridiplantae; phylum Streptophyta; class Magnoliopsida; order Vitales; family Vitaceae; genus Tetrastigma; species Tetrastigma voinierianum. The sequence continues at coordinate 39,627 of JAEQBH010009075.1, read as the reverse complement.
TAAAGACCTACTATCTGAGTCAGGTAGCCTACATTAGTGGAGAGTGATAAGAACAACAAGCCTATGGAACCTAAATAAAATTATCTTAGGAGATCCGCTGCACTTGACCTCAATTCTCATAAACTCATCTAGCTTTTGCAAATTGTTTGGATAGAGTGGAAGACCACATACACACACTAGTGAGAACCATGATCTAAAATTTTCTATTATGAGATTAATTCACTATTAAAAATACAAATTATCTCTGATCATATTCTCTATATTCCTAGTAAGGGTAATTTTTGAGACACATATCACATAAATTCTCAGTAAAGCTTTGATTACTTAGTTTTGGTTAAATAAAAATGGTGAAATGAACTTTTCTTTCATTTGCTTCTAGGACAAGCAACTTTTCTTTTCTACAGACGCTGCAAACTTCAAGTCCGGGGGTGTTTGATGAGTTGCAAACTCATCTTATGTTTCGAGTTCATTTCACATGCTATTTTGTGCATTTAATATCTATATTCATGTAAAACTCATGTACTTCTCTAAACTTGGTTTTGTAGGTATTATTGATGAAAAAGAAAGTGATTTGGCAAGAAATGAGCAATATATTTCCAAAAGAAGAGTCAACTGAGAGTCTCACAACGTGCTACTGGGAAGATTAATTTTTCTGTACCATCTGGAACATCAAATGGTTCGAATTCCCTCATGGCTGCATTCTACATTCAAAGAGCTTTCCAACGAGTACTCACAAGCCCAAATCCGAGTTAAAACGAAGAAGTTATGGCCCCGACAAGTTAGAAGAAAAAACCAATTGGCCGTCTGTAAATTTGTCGCGACAGAAATGGTGTTTCATTGCAAAAACTTTGTCTAGACCAAACGCCGCAAAACCTAAAAAGTGTCAGAAAAAGCGATATTTTGACTCCACTTCGCTTCATTTTCACCTCTGGTGACCATATATATACTCGTTTTTTATAAAGAAAGAGTCGAAGATCGGAGCCTCCTCTACGCTTCCTCGACCGGTCTATTTTTCCAGCTTTTCTCAGATTTTGATTTGTTTTAGATTTTAAAGTGGTTTTAGAGCATTTTTATTTCTATCAAGGATATTTCTCGTAAGCCGTATAACAGAGATCTCGATTTCACTAAGGTTCGTATTAAAGATTGAAGCTAAGAACTGATTTTCTCTCTATGGGTTTTCCTCTAAACGCCCATTTTCTTAGTTTTTGCTATAGATTTTTATTTTTAATATATCTTAGAGTAGTTTTAGAGCAGATTTTTATTTCTATTGAAGAGATTTCGGTGCTGTACTCAGATATTCAATTTCTTTACTGTTGAGGAGAAGATTGAAGCTCAAATCTGGATTTTTCTCTTCTTTCTCTTGATTTCTTTCTTCATTTTCTTACTTTTTTGTTTGATTAGCGATGATTGAATCCAAAGAATAGAACATTAAACACCCTCTGTGTGGTTAGGTTTAATTAAGTTGAACACTAGATTTGCAGCTTTTCGCTATTTTGTGGGTTTGAATACCGAATTTATATAATTGGTACTGCCTCATGATAATGAATTGTTCTAATATTAGTAGTCATGTACCCAAAAAAGATTTAGATTCTTTGCTCTGATTTCCAGGAGGCCCTTCTCGAGTGACACGTAGATAGAGATTCCCGAGAGTAAAGAGCTGCACCCTAGTGGGTATGTTAGACTAATATCTTGAACTAATGAACTCGAAAAATTACTTTGATAGATCACTAATTTAAAATTTGCCATGGTGTGAGGATTAATTAGATGATGTATCAATTTAGTTGATAAGAGGTTTCTCCTTAGTCTCCGAAGGACCTTGATCCTTGCATAGCAAAGATCTAATCAAGGGAGATAAAATTTTATTGTGATTCAAGGATCTAGATACTAATTACATCGAGAAGGCTTGCATTTTCCTCAAGGTTTATAGGGCAAGAATTCTTCACCCAAAGAAATGGTTTCTGAAGTATCGAAAAAGAAAAACAATCAAATCTTAAAGAGAGCTACCATAAGTAGCTATTTAGACCGACCCATTTGTCCCGAAAAGGAATATGGTGTGTTTGGGGAGTAGTGAAATGTATGGTGTATGAGAAATCCAAGCTATACTATCGCTTCGACAAATCTAAAGATCTAACTCACAAATGTTGCACTTTCAAGGAAATGCAAACTGCTTTGTAAATAATTATCCTCATCCCTGACTCTCTTCATACCTTTTAGAATTAAGTAGTTGTTTATTTGGTGATTTTTAGATTAGTTTTAAATTAGTTTTTGTTTCACTAAATTGATTTTATTCGACATCCTACTTGGTCGCCTAAATAGCGTAAGAGTCTCTTGTAATCTAGGGTGATCAAATTCCACCAGAGAGAACTCAAATCCTCGTAAGACGATATCCTGATCTATGTAGTCCACTTTATTACTCAGATGACCCGTGCACTCGCTTTTAAAGGGGTCAGTGTTGGTAATACTTTCATTTTAGTTTTCGAAAGTATACTTACTTTTTGTTTCAAATCGCTTTGAGTATTTACCATTCACTTCTGAGACTCATATTTTCTTACATATACATTATTTGGTCTCTTAATAGTTTCACGGCACCCAATTCTCGGTGCCTCGAAAAACGTGTAAATTCCGATTGTCTCGAATTTGACGAAATTCGACGTGTTAGCTAGATTTCATGAGATTTTATCCTAAACTGGAGAACTGCTTCACATCCGAGATCTAGAAGTTTCGATTTTTTGATCAAATTACGATTTTGCTCTTTTTGAGAAAAATTGGATTTTCTCGGGGTTTCACTAAAGGTAAACAAACAAAACACACAAAGAAAGGAGCCACATGAAGCACATAACTTCTTGAAATAATACACACTAATATATATGGACCTTTTGATGTAAGTTCTTTTAATAAAGAAAAATATTTTATCACTTTTATGGAAGATTTTTCACGTTATGGTTATGTTTATTTGCTACATGAAAAATCTCAGGCTGTAAATGCCTTATAAATTTTCATTAATGAAGTTAAAAGACAATTAGACAAAATGAAATTGTCAAGTCTAATAGAGGTGGTATATATTATGGAAGTTAAGTGATGAAAAGGACAACACCTGTGTCCATTTGTTAGATTTCTAGAAAAGTGTGGTATTTTGTGTAGGATACATTAATGCTAGGTACACCATAACAAAATGGTGTATCGTAGCTGCATTAGAACTTTGTTATATATGGTTAGAAGATAAGGGTTAATGCATCTTTACCTATTTCATTGAGGACTTATGCTCTAAAGACTGCCATGTATTTTCAAAATAGGGTTCCTAGTAAGGCAGTTCAAAAGACACCTTTTGAACTATGGACATGAAGGAAAACTAGTCTAAGGCACCTACATGCTCAGTTGCTTCGCATAAATTAGACATTATAATCCACGAAAAGAAACCGGATGCAAGAACAATCGCTGGTTATTTATCAAGTTATCCAGTAAAGTCGAAAGGGTTTAGATTTTATCGCTCTAACCACTACAAGGATTATAAAATCTAGGAATGCTAAGTTCATTGAGAATGATGTAGCGGTGGAGAAAACACCACAAAAGTGGATATTCAAGAAATGAGGTACAAATTCCTTTAACTTGTATCCTTAATCAAGTTGTTCTCTCCAATTGTTCCTGGGTTGTTTAACATATTAGCACTAACGCAGATTACTAATCTTCGACAAAGCGGTTATCGCCAAACATTTACTGTCATGTTGAAAGAATGTGGGCCTCATGTGCAATGATTTGCGATTATTGATCGGGTGATAATGTATATCGGCAATTTGAGCCTACCAATGTATGTGTAAGTTTATGAATCTTCCGTTTATACCTTATGTGTATATGTAATTTTTATGATGATTGGTAAACAGGACTTCCTTTGAATGGGAGATAATACATTTAAATCGAATATATCTCACTTATGTATAATGGTTGAAGGAAGAAGAGGGCTAGTACAATGGTACATGGAAGGAACTATGTCATATAATGACATACAACCGCCCTGTCTTTTATTATTCTCTTATTCTTAATTATGATTTTATGATGATGCCAATGAATGAATGAATAATCTTGTATAATGTGCATTATAACAGCTGTTTATTAAACAAGTAAAATCATTATCACACGAAAGTTATGACGTAATGTGTTAAAAATGTTTCAAACATTTCGGCGACTCGAGTGATACATTAGATTTAATAATATAAATAATTTAATTCATCAAATAGTGGCACCGCTTGACAGAAGTGCAAAGGATTTAAACGTTTCAATTTTAAATTTAATCCATATATAAAGATCCTCTCCCTGCCCATAAAGTTTCTCTAAGAAATTTTTTTCCACCATCACATTTTGAAAGTTAGTAATCGAAAAGAAGGGTAAAGGAATAGAAACAAGATTTCTCTTCAAGACTTGTCATCATTATAGATCCAGGTTAGTAACAATAAACTCTTATTTTGCATAAATATGAATATCATAAAATCAAAGATCCCGTGTTCTAGGTTATTTATGAATTTTTGCAAAACCCAAAAAATTAATTTTTTTTCTCTTTGAAGTTTACAATTTTTTGGTCATTCTCAACCTTATCCTCACTTTTGTTCTCTCTTGCAACACGTATCATGGCCCACAGCCATTTCTTTAATTGTTTTTCTACTTCATGTGGTCAACCATGTATGCACCTACTTGCCTTCAAAATTCAGTCATTTAATACTGACTCAGTAGCTACCACATGGGCTGACTAACACGGCCACATGGCCACAATCATTTCTTTAATTGTTTTACTATTTCATGTGGTCAACCATGTATATACACACCTACTTACCTTTATTCCATTCCGATGTGGACCAGTTTTGTTGCTTTTATGAAGCAAAAGTTTATTGCTACCTTATATGACCGCCAAGGCAGCTCGAACCTACATTCATGTGTTCCCTGAACACAATCGTCACCGTTATACTACAGCATTAATTGATTTTAGACTTTAAACCATAACATATATCTATTATCTCATTTACAACATTTAATTATCCTGATCTCAAACGGTTTTTTTCATGTAATTATCCTCAGCACAATCAACAAAATTTTCTTTCAAAAAATTTAATAAAATTTAAATATCAAAATATTATATAAATAATTATGAAATAAATATTATTATTCTTAATTACATATTTTTAATTTAAGAAAATATACCATGTCCTTTTTAATCATCATTCCTTTGTTGGTTATATATATATATATATATATATATATATATATATAACTTTTTCTCCAATTTTCAATATTTAATATTATTCATATTTATTTAATAAAATTTAAAATATGTCTATAAATGATGAAATTAATATTATTATTTTTAATTATATATTTAAATTTAATATTTTTAATTTTAATATAATATAAATCATGTTGCACCGCGGTTCAACCATCGGTTCGACCGTTGAACCGTGAACTAGTAACTTTTTTGGTTCAGTCAATGGTTTGGTTTTTAAAATATTGCGCACACCTTCTTACTTGTCACGACAAGCATTCGCTTCCTCATGCATGTCCTCTTTATAATTTGGTAACAATAGCACACGCTTGTCAGCAAAGCAGTTTAATACATTATGTTACTTCTCTCACCACCTTATGTTTGTGGGTTAGGGCTTTTATACACAAACTATATATATTGTGTTTGGGGGTTTTTGATATGTGAGATGATGAGATAATTGTAACCACACTTTTCTTCTCCCCTTCTCTTTGTAACATTCCTTGATATAGTGGATTTATAACTCCTCTGCCCGTGGTTTATTTTTCCCGATTTAAGTTTCCACGCAAATCTGCTTGTTTCGCTTTTTTCTGCCTCGCTTTATCCGCACATTTCTAAAACTTCAGACGCCCCCGTCTCGGTCCGTTGACAACTCACAACCTGGCGGAATACCGCAACGCCGGCAGAACCCGACACCACCACGTAAAATCGCGTAGCCCCTTTGTACCGGGGAGCTCTACCCAAGGTACAAACCTGTCCCAACAAGTTTACAATGATCACACAGGGTCCATATGCGAGTAAAATAATGGCCACTTGGGCCCCCTGCATCAATACTCACTAAATATATCCCAACCAATATATTACATGGTTCAAGAGTTTTTACATTACTTCATCTAACATATATTAAAATTTACAATTTTAATACATGTTATGTACAAAAAATAAAAATGTCAAAACCCGACTTTCTTCTAAACGTGGCCTCTAAAGGGAGCGGCCGTCCTCGTGCACACTCCCGTAATCGAAATGGTGATCCTCTCGACAAGGTGAGCAAAGCCCAAAGAGTGATAATTTCCTACCCGGGTTACTCCCTCACCTAAGTGCATGTTATGGCTAATAATCACATTAAAGCAATTTCATAAACCTACTCAATGTCTACATGCCCAAACCTATGTCCGAATTCACCGACTCCTCACATATGCCTAAGCCGAATGCGAGTAAAATAACTGCCAAAACAAAGCTATTTGTTCTCGAAACACACTATCGAGTTTCTGCAGAAATATCGACAACCCTCCGAGGCGACCGGGCTGATAACCTCATAACAAATCATGGGTCTCTTCGACGTGAATTGTTGGACACCCACACGATTCTGAAAATCTTCCGTCGAAATTCCTTCACAAACATTTCATTTTTGTTTCATTTCATGTCATGCACTCACACCTAATACTCCTAGTCGCCTAATGCATATGGAAGGCATTATGCTTGATCCTGCATAATTTATAGCATACAATTCACATGCATATATTAACATAATTTACTCACAACAATCATGTTATGAGTAAATTAACATCAATAACACCAAAATTAGCTCACATGGACTAATTAGCAAACACAAGCAATTCATTTTGAATCACTTACAAAACACATTTTCACACCAAGAAAATTAGTTACTATTCGACGTGAATCAAGGAAACCTCTGCCATCGCTCACGATCACCAAATTTGGGATTTTCTCTACTCGGTTCAAAGGTTTTGAGATCGAATTTACGACTAAATCAAGCCTCATAATATCCCTAACCATAAACATGACTCTTAGCCAAAGAATAAACCAAGTAGAAAGATCCTACCTTCTTGAGTCAGTTTAACTCACCAAATCGTTGTCCACGCTTAGCTCTCGCGTAGACGACTTTGCTTCTGTCTGTCGAGAACCGACTCATCCGACCACGAAAATCTTGTAGAGAATGGTTTATCTCTCTCTCTATAAATGACAAACCCTCACACACTGCCCATATATCCAAAATTTCCACCGTGATGTTTTTGTGCAGCTTCAAAAGGAAGAAGATGACACTGCTCAGTTTCTTGGTCTTATTATCATTAACATTTCTAATTTAATTCCATCTGTCCCTTTTCTTGGATTTTTTGACACTTGGCACCATCTCGGCCATCCATTTCATCTTCTCTCTAATCTTGCAACATGTGTCACAAGAGTACATGTAGTAAGTGACTTTTGTCACATCACATGTCTCTCAAACCTGCTTTAATGCAAGACCGACACCCAAGGCTCAAAATGTAAATTCGACTATCTCACTCGACGAAATCTCGATGTGGTAGCTAGATTTCGCGAGATCTATTCCAACGGTGAAACTGCTTTGGTCATCCGAGATCTAGAAAATTTTCTGTGTTTTGGACCGAAATCATGATTTTGCCTTTTTTTTTTATAAAATTGGAATTTTCGTCTTACATTCTCCTCTCTAAAAGAATTTCATCCCGAAATTCCTAGACAATCACAACAACTCACATGCATATAATGTGCACTATAACATGCATGTAAATCAGTCATTAAGTATTAAACCACTCAAACCACGACCCTTCATCCCTAAACAAGAAAGGATAGGTGGCCCGCATCGTGTCCTCGCGCTCCCACGTTGACGACTCCACTCCACGGTGCTGCCATAGCACCCTCACTAGCCTCACGATCTTGCGTTGCAAAACCTGATCCCGGTTATCCACAATGCACACTGGTCCCTCCTCAAAGGTCCCATCCGTGTCAACCTCAATCTCTCCCCAATCTACTACACAGCCGACTAGAGTGTACCCTCCTGAGCATGGAGACGTGAATACCTCGTGACACCCGATTACGTCAAGGTAAATCCAACGGTAATTTACGCTACCTACCCTCTCGAGTATCTCAAGGGCTCACAAATCTCTAAGCACACTTTCCCGACTACGAACTCCGACCTCACTCCTCTCTTAGGCATCACTTCAAGAAGATGTGATCCCAACCTCGAATCCCCAAGGGTCGACATCGATACCAGAGCAGCTTCATGCCGGCCTGAGTCAGAGAGCATCGTCAGATTTCAAGATCGCCCTTCTGAGGTGTTTCAATCAGATCGGGACCCGTGACGGAGCCTCTCCCACCTCTGGCCCAACATGGATCCGTACGGCTCCCATACCAATGCCTCATATGGTGCCATCTGTAAATCTCGCCCGATAACTCGTTGTTGTAGGCGACCCACTAAGGGCAAGTGCTCTTCCCAATCCACCCTTATGATCCAGACGATGTCGCAACATGTCCTCTAACACCGTGATAAACTGACCACCATCCGTCTGTATGAAAGTTGTACTCATGGTTACCGTGGGCTCATAGCCTTTGGAAACCCTTCCTTAGTAAGTGCGCCGTCGGTGAAACCCCGGTCTCGATCCCACACTATGATATTGGTACTCATGCAGCCTGAATATCATCGTACAACCCGTTAATCTCTCCAATGTGAAGGTCAATGTAAGGCCATCCAAGGTTAGGAAAATGTGCCGACTTCATGAGCCTAGCCCACTATCACCCATACCGCATCATGTCCTCGCGGTGTCCGTGAGAAAATGGGTCACAAATCCATCGTGATGTGCTCCCACTCTCCACTCAACACCTCCAATGTCCGGCAGCCCGCTGGGCTTCGTGCTCAAATTTAACTTGCTGACACGTGAGACATCGTCGAACAAAGTCCCCTACGTGTCTCTTCATCTTGCCCAAAGAGACCGCGACTAAGATCCCGGTACATCTCGTGCCACCCGGATTTGACAAGAACGAGAGCAAAGGAAACCCCGAGAATCTCCTCTCAACCTGGCCAACCGGGAACCACCATCCGCCTCAGCATACCGAAGACTACCATGTGGATCTGCCTTAGCCTCGTCACCGCATCTCGATCAGACCGGCCCCCGATGGACTATCTCTCGTCCCACCGACTCGATCACTCTACTCAACGAGACTATAGCTACTAAACTCCCCAACGTACCCGACTTCGCCACGCATCAGAGCTCCAAACTCCGTCCCACGCCAGAGCATCCGCCACTCCGGAAGCCATACTGCATAATACTCCTCGTGACTTCCGATCAGTGCACGCCCATCACATTTGCCTCACTAAGATGGTAATGCAAAGTGAAGTCATAATCCTCTAGGAACTCCATCCATTTACGTTGCCTCATATTGAGGTCCCGCTGCGTGAAAATATACTTCAGACTTTTATGGTCTGAGTACACCTCAAACTGCTCACCATATAAATAGTGGCGCCAAATCTTCAAGGCGAAGACTACGACCGCCAACTCCATGTCGTGTGTGGGGTAATTCTGCTCATGATTCTTCAACTGACGGGAACCATAAGCTACTACCTCCTGACCGATCAAAACACAACCCAAATCCCGCCGAGGCATCACAATTACACTGCGGTACCTCGTCCCTGTCTCGGACTATCAAGATGCGAGTCGGCAAGCCTCCTTTTCAACCCCGAATGCCTCTTATCGGGGCCATCCCAATCAAACTTGACCTCCTTCCAGGTCAATCTCGTCATAGGTGTCGCTAATCGTGTAAGACCCGAGAAAATTCCAATTTCTAGAAAAATGGCAAAATCGTAATTTTGGTAATAATCTAAATTTTTTCTAGATCTCAGATGAAAAAATGGATTTTACCGTTAGAATCGTCTCGTGAAATCTAGCTACCACGTCGAATTTCGTCGAATTCGAGACGGAATTTGCACGCTTCGAGGCACCGAGCATCGTGCCATAGTAAAACGACATGTGATGCGTGTCAAGATATAACATGTACTCACGCGATTACCATGTCGCATGAGCAGAGTAATGATCAAACTGACTGGCCGAGATAGTGCCAAAATGTAAACCCAAGCTTCAGTGACATGATCGGTATTATTAGAATTGTTATGAGATGGGGATAAAATAACAAATAGGTCATCTTCTCAAATGGGAGCCAAACGCAGGGATGCAAGTAACGTGAGATTTGATTTTTTGAGAGGAGTGACTCTCTCTAAGATCCCTACGACGACCGCCGATTTCGTTTGCCAAGAAGCAAAGCCGCTTTACACAAATGAGGGCTTCTCGTGGCACCGATTTTAAGTGAGTTTCACAACTCCATGATGTGCGGTTTATCCTGTTTGTTTTTACTCTCGATGAAGTTGCTACGATGTTTCTATTGCTCGGTGCCTTTAACGACAGCTGACGGCCTCCAAAACTCAGACCTAAGTTTGAAAATTATAACCCATTCTATAGTCATGACAAATTAATGATCGCTTGGGCTACAGTGTATAATTTATGCTATAAATTGTATCAGGTGTGTATGAGGTCGAAATGGCTATGAAACGTTCGCCAAAGGAACCGGCGTTTGCGATCGGGCCTTGGAACTGCGAACCCGAGGGAGCCTAAAATCGCTCACGCAATGTTCGTAATGCAAATATTTCAGGAGAAAACGTTTGGCCGAGTAATTCAAATTCGAGTTGTTTCAGAGCCATAATTAGCTCATGTGAGCTAATTCGTGTAATGGATTGAGAATTAATATAATACGCCGCGCGATTTAATTTATGTCAATATATGCATGATAATGTATTTGCATGTGTTATATAAATTGTGCTGAATGGCATAGCGTACTTCATACAGATCAAATTCTGTGAAATTAGCGCAGCGCATGGCATGAAAGAAAATAAAAACGAACATGGCTGGGCAGAAAATAATTTCAAAGGATTACTTCCCGAGTAACGCAGCTGGTATTTACCCTACAATTACACGCTCTGAGGAGCCCATGTATTACTTGAAGGTTCTCCAACACATCTCGCCTCGACAGTAGTCCCATGAGTTTTTACCGAGATTCTAAGAGCTGATTTTCAAGAACAACAAGTTTTGTTTTGAAAATGATATTTCTTCATACACGGCTTAGGCAAGTGGCAGTCGCGTGGACTCGAGACAGGGAATAGGCATTGTGATATCAAGCAGGATTCGACCCCATTTGAGCAAAGATACTGAGCATTGCATATGCACTTAGCGAGTAACCCATTGGGTGATCTCCATCATCCGCGATAAATTCTCACCTTTGTCGAGGAATATTATTTTTGTGCACAAGTGCAGCGTCAGAGTGGCACGACCATCATACAGACCGATTTAAGAAAGCCCGTCGTCAGGCTTTGGTGGCTTAGCCGGGATACATGTATTAGAATGTTTTAAACTTTAATATATGTTAAGAAGAGTAATTTATTAACTCTGAAACTATTGTATATAGTCGGGTGTGTATTGTGAGTATTGATGCAAGGCCCAAGTGATCATATTTTACTCGTTGACCCCATGTGGTCACAGGTATGGTCAGATTTGTGTTATAAACGGGCAGAGCCCCACAAAGCGTGGTTCCCGCCCGATTTTGTGAGCAGTACCAAGTGATAATGACATTCACGAGTATTCTCACGGTTGATGTTATCAACGACCCTGAGCCGGAAGTACAAATCTGGAAATCTCAATAATCTCCTATAAGATCACCAATCCCAAGAAATCACAGATCTCGAAGACTGACGCCTCCCAACTCATCACGGCCGACCTTCTCGTCCACCGACACGCCCGATGCCGGAAGGACCACGTGGTCCCAAACCTCACCCCGCAAGCCAAACCGTGACTTATTGAACTTAGCGCATACCGATGGTCTCTTAGCAACTCAGAAACGATCCTCAAATGATACTCATGCTCCCACTCGACTCGGCGTATCAAAATGTCATCCACGCAAGACTACACGACAACCGATTCAGATAAGGTCGAACACCCTACGACGAGGTCCATGAATGCCACCGCGATTCGCCAATCCAGTGGGCATCACCTTAAACTCAAAGTGCCCATAACGCGTCTCAACGTGCTGTCTTAGGATATCTCGTCTTCCTAACCCTCTCGCTGATGGTAACCAAGCATAAGGTCTGATTTGTTTAGGCCAAGTAGTTGTTCCGAATCAATATTTATAAACCTAAATTCCTCTGCACTAACGCAGCAAAGCTTACCGCAAAGATAGTGGCTCTGTGGTCGAACACGGGGATGGGTTTTCGAGAGAAGAGTTATGTTGCATTGAAATGGTGTTTCCTCTTTGATTTTTAAGATTTAAGTGAAAAATCCAAGTGGGTGAATGGTTTAAAAACTGGAAACAAATTGAACAAAAGCAAAGAGAACTCAAGTCTCGCCACCGGGCTTAGGTTCTAAGTTAACAGACATGCATTGGTCTTTTTCCTCGTGTCAGAGGATGACATATAGTCATTTCCCCTAACCCATCTTCATTTAGCTTGAAACCTAAACCCTAAAGTTTTCCTCTTGAAAGATGGCATTTAATGAGCACAAAGCTCCCAAACTGAGAACACACCTCTTAAATCTACTCCTTCAAAAAGAATTCATTAAGAGACAACTAATCAATATCGCGATCCAAATGGATAAGTATCCACCGAACCCAAAAAGCTTCTGCTAAATACATCGCTAAAGAGAGCACGCCTAAGAGATTTTAACCTAAGGTAGAAGCAGAGCACAAAATACCCTTAAATGCATACATGAAAACATGAGGCACATGCAGCTGCCCCTAAACCTAACACCTGGCAGTCTTCTCCTTCAAGGATGAGGGGAAAATCACAAACTAGTCGAGGGAGAGGAAGCTTCGTGCCCAATTTTATTGATTGATTGATGGACTGAAGGAGTGATTGATTTACAAGAAAGACTGAGCTTATATAGGTGCTCAGTATAAGGAAATTACAAAAATGTATAAAGAAACCAAAAATACATCAAGGGCAAAGTTGTACAAAGCTAAACAAAAGCTGGGTCAAAAGCAAATACCAAGAAAGAAGGGGAGCAAGGAGTTGCAATTTCAGTAAACTCAATTTTGAGAGGCTGAGAATTTTGCAACCCCAGAAAATCCCCCAGAATTAGTGCCTCTCTTTCAAAGATTTTTGCCCAAATTTCCATTATCTGACCATGCATCTTCGAATTTGCTCAAATTAATGTGGTTTGAATCAGATTGAAGATGATGAGGTATTTATCCCCGTAAACTACAAACAACAGAGCTACAAAATGTGATTAGTAGCAAAGCTTCGAGACCTCAATGCACACTGAGTTATTAAAGTCGATTAAAGATACAAAAAGTGCTTTAAACATGCTATAAAATGTGGCTCAAAATAAAGACTATTCGGGGTACTAACTATTCCCACCCGATTATCACAAATTCTTGTAATGATAAAAAGAAGGGAAGATCATGCAGCTATATATATATGCAAAAAGGAATTGTCTTTTCTAAAAAGTGTGTGTATAAGCGGTGGCCTTACCTTTTAGTATGAAAACTAGACACCGATAAAAAAAACAACCAAGAATGAGTGCCATCAGAGTAAGTTTCGTGGCGTTGTTCATTCCAAGAGGTCAACCCAACTTCCCACCAAAACTGTTGTTTAGTGGATCGCTTACGAATAAGTCGCTGCTTAATCCCCCCCCCAACCAAACTACGCTCACCTCTGCATCACACCATCCTAAATAGATTTGGCTTCCACTCTTACTTCACACTTCCATTGTATTTGTAGGTACGTCAAAACTCGACTTCACCTTAAAGTCCATGTAATCTGTGGATCCACCCGATGACTCAACCAACTAAGGTTTAGGGCATCAAGTCAAAAGGATCTTTCACCACTAACTCCACAGGTTTCACCTGACTTCAATGATTTCGAGAACTGAAGACTCAACTCGCTAAACTCCACCCATCCACCCATGTAGCGAAAGATTTGGTCTATAAGGTCCCAACCGGGCTTGGTGGCACCAGTTTTAAAGGCTTTCACATATACCCCTGACCGTGCTCTTGCCTCAAGGCAAAGCACTTCGGCTTTTCTATTCTCTTTTCTGTTTCTTTTTCTTTTGGAAGACACATCGCCTTCTTCAGGAACTTTAACCTATTATAGGTCGCCAACGTTAAGGCCCGCTTTGCAAAGTAAAGGTACGCAGCCTTCTCAAATTCATTGACTAAGACTGATGTGCACTATGTGTGTGGCTAGATAAAGGTGGAAGACAAGGGTCGAATACTGCATCTCAACCGACCAACAACTAAAATCACATGGAACTAGTCTTAGCATTTACGGTGTGCATACAATGCTCAACTTTTCAATTTACGCTAGTGAGTGCAAACCACTAAAATATAGGGCAAATGAGATGCAAGTGTGGAAAACAGAGTTTCGTATTATATATATAAAGGTGTATTTGGCCAAAATTTTTCACTGGTAAAGAAGCAAACAAGAAGCCTCTAAATATACAAAAATGGCTACTGAAAGTAGGTGGTACAAAACTCAGATCAAGAAGATGACTTCACCTAACACTAACTCTCCCCTCAACCAAGTATGCCATGATCCGCAATGGGGTAAGAGGTCGGAAAGGTTATGAAGTGGTACCTTCTCAACGGTATCGATGAAGAATCATCCCCGCACCGGGACAAATGAGGTGCCGGAGGAGTGGTCGATGTTTACATGTACCGCCAACGTAAAGAAAGAAAACAAGTCAACCAACCGATCACACAAGATTATAGACAAAATTGAAACTTAAACAAGATCAAGCAAGTAAATTAGTGGCTTATGAGATACCCGCAGGCTTCACTCCCAAATGTGTACCGAGGGTCTCATGGAGGGTCCAGAGGAATCTCTCCATGCTTCATAGCGTTGAGGAATGCCGCAGCTTCTGAGTTCAAATTCTTCTTCCTTTCGCTTTAAGCATCTGGTCGCGGTGTCAGATATGACCATGCGTGAGATCTTTCATTAATCGCTTCTTTGTCTCACACCCTTCCCGTAGCCTGAGCATCAGGCTTCACACCTGCGCCACTCAGCACTCTTCCGGGATTCTCGGCCTCCTATCCTCTCACGGCTTTATCCTTGTTGCTCAAGTGAAAATGTCGAGCTCCAATGTCATGTCAGCTGGCGCGAGCTGCACGACTCCATTCCAAACAGCTTGATCATGGCATTGATGTGGCAAAAATGTACCCCATATGATGGGCACTGTTAACGCCCCGCCACCGGGGCTCAGACAAGAACCACGTAAACTACGTGATAAGAGAATTTGTCTACCTTCACCAAGACATCCTCAACTATTCCCTTCGATATTTTCACCGATCGACCGCTAAGGATGTGGTGATGTCATAAAGTCACCTCCTCAAACTCTGAACCTCGCTTGTAAATAATCGAGTATGGCAAAGAGGTTGACACCCGTCCCGCATCTAGCGTTGCTTGTCTACGAAGGTCCTCCAATGTCACTAGAGATGGTGGGGGGATCCCGGATCTTGTATTTGTTGTACTGTCAAGGATCGATGATGAGCCGACTCTGTCTCAAATGAAGGTCTGCTCTCTCTCTCTCTCTCTCTCTCCCCCCCCTCCCTCTTTCTTTGTTAATGCTCAACCCTTTCGACTGCAGGCATGTGTCCTTTAGAAATGAGCATGTAGTTTACATGTTTAATCATGTCAAGTAGCCGATGTTCACTTTACTTCGCGACTTCAGATGCCTCTCGCTAAAGGCTACGCTGCTCGGGGGAAACGGAGGTGGTATGCTTTTCATTAAGTCCTCTTTAATGAATATGTGCCTGCTCTACTTCTTCTTTTCTCCGTTTCTCCTGTGCTCAGTACCATTTCGCTTCACCCCTTTACCACTCCTTAAAGTGATAATGGCCTCGACTTCATCTTATCCAGGGCGCGGGTTCACCGCATATTTTTAGTTCATGCATTCCCTAGATCGGGCAAAGGTCGAGAAGGAAATCTCCCGGCTTCCCCGCACTCCGATGCCGGACATCAGGGCCAGGATGATGACTACAGGTGTCACTTTTTTGATCGAGGCTTCTCGCGGCTTCCATCAATTCTTCATTCATGAGCTTTTACATTTTCTACTTTAATCAACCGAGCATTAATAGCTTTCGTCTTTCACAAAATTCCCACCACTCGGCCAAATTCATGATAAATTACTTCAATAGGTGATGGCATCAGGTTACCGGCCGAGCGCGTCTTTAGTGAATATATAACGTGCTTCAAGCCTGTGCTATGTTGGGTGACTTCTTCCGCTTGGGATTATAGGTGTCGCTTACAGTGCATCGCTATGGCCTATTTTGGTCATTAAACATTTGCATTTTCAACCATAAACTTTAATTCAGGGAGGCAGCTCGACAATTTTTCTCGATGATCGTAGATCAGACAATTGAAAACATGGCCGCCGCATAGATGCCTCTACCACCGCCGTACTCCCGCGATTGCCTGCCCTTCCATCCTTTTCCGTCGTGGTTGACAACTTAGCCTTAGTTCCACATCCTCCATCGACAATGCCTCCTCGGGGTTTACTGTGGTGCTTCATTCTCTACCTCCCTCGGGTTTGGCTCATCCCATCCCTTTGGAGGTTTCAAACATAGCCGAGGTTCATACTTCATCAGATTCTACGAGGAAGTCCCTACACACAAGGGCCCCCAAGAGTTGTTTCCATGGAAAGGGGACATTCCATCGTAGGAAAGGGTTTACTGAAGATCCATGTGTCAAAGCCATGGCGAGTGGGGTGGCAGAACGATAGTTTCAAGATACCTTTCCCAGCACTAATAAAATTTCTCACCGTCATAAGTTGCAAAGGTATAAATTTTCCAAATTGTCAGGGTCTTGATGGGCATCAAGAACTTTTCCGTAAATTCCGTCAGAAATACCTACTCCCCGATGGTCCTCGGTCTCAGCAGCAAGCCACCAGCCTTATCTTCGAGGGTCAAAGGGAAGGCTTTCGCCTTAAGCAAGTCCACATCAAATGCACCTCCTTGAAAGTCGCGGTAAACTTCCTCAAAATCCCTGATGTGTGGGTATGGATTTTCATTTTCCATACCATGAAAAGTCAAGGTGGGAACCGCATAAGGTCTCACCGCCACATCTTCGCAGGGTATAATGCATGAGGGTGCGCTCACCCTCGTGGGTGTATGTGATCCTCATTGATCTGTAGGCATTGTGCTCCTTTCAACCCCCGCTGGCTCGCTTCGTGGGGCCCTATCCTGACATCGCGGAAGGCTAACTTCACAGCCCTGTTCCACTGGATCACTAAGTCTTTCCAATCCGCTTCGCAGGTTCCCGCCCCACCGCGATAAGCCGCTATGGAACACAACACAAACAAGAAACCATGAAAACAAGGCTACCATGGATTAAAGAGCTAAAATAAAAATAGGAAAAACAAGCTCGCACAAAGAAAATTCAACCCCGCAAAGGAACTGCAAGTGGAGAAATGGTAAATAAAAAGAAATGAGATTTCACCAACACTATGGATGTGAATCACAAGTTCACAATCCTCTTCTCACTACACCATCCTCCAAATCACGCCATTTGATTCGCTTCAGCTAAGTAGGTTGCTTTAATCACAATATTTATAAACCCAAATTTCCTATCGACGTAGCAAAGCTACCGCAAAGATAAAGGGCTTTAGGTCGAACACTTTGGATGGGTTTTCTTCGTGAGGAGAAGAGCGGCAAAGCAGGCATTGAAAGTGGTGTTTCCTCTTGATTTAGGATCAGGTGAAAAGCAAAGGTGGGTGAATGGTTGAAAACCTGAACAAATTGAAACAAAAGTTAAAAGAGAACTCAAGTTCCCGCCACCCGGCCTAGTGGTTCTAAGCACTGCACATGTCCTTGTCTTTTTCTCATTGGGAGGTGATGAGATATAGTCATTTCAAACCTGATCTTCATTTAGCTTTAAAACCTAAACCCTAAAAGTTTCTAAAGATGGCATTTAATGAGCATAAAAGTCTCAAACTGAGAACACACTCAACCTACCTTCAAGAACTAATAGGAGAGACAACTAACGGCATCGCGATCTAGTGATAAGTATCCACCGAACCCAAAAATCTCGCTAAATACACGCGGGTGGAGAACATGCCTAAGAGATTTTAACCTACAGAGAAGCAGGAGCACAACATCTTTAAATGCATACATGAAAAGCACGAGGACATGTAGCTTGCCTCAAACCCAACACCCAAATGGGCCTTCCCCTTCATGGGATGAGGGTTTTAGTTTTCGAGCATCCTCGATTCATCGCGGCAAGCCTGCCAGGTGAGAAAATGCAAGAAAGTGAAGGAAAGGAGAGAAAATCACAAACCAAGAGAGGGAGAGGAATCTTTGTGCCCACTGGTCAGATGACACGGATCAAGGATTTACTGATGCCAAGCAAGACTGAGCTTATATGTGGATCAAGATAAGAAATTACAAAAATGTATAAAGAAACCAAAAATACATCCAAAGTAAAGTTGTACAAAGCCAAACAAAGCTGGGTCAAAAGGCCAACAATAGGCGTGGGGTGGTTAGCAACTCAAGAATCCTGCAAATTTCCTCGCAGTTGTGAAAATTCAGAACTCGCAAATTTCCATCAGCTCCTCCTTCTTTTCAGCATTTTTTCTCCAAATTTCCTTTGGTTCAACCATTCATCTTCTAATTCGGCTCAGGTTCATCGTGTTTGAATCGGATTGAAGATGATGAGGTATTTGTCCCGCAAACTGCTGGCATATTACAAAATGTGATCGAGCAAAGCTTCTGGACTCCACGTATCAATCGAAAGAGCGAAGTCGACAAGGCTACAAAGTGCTTAAAACCCGCTATAAATGTAGGCTCAAAATAGCACTATTTGGCATAATCAAGGTCTATCTTGGAATGTAATTAGCGCTCCTCAACCGGTCAGTAAAGTCATCAATCCCACGGGTACTCGATTCTCGATCGTGAACCCCGGCTCAACCGCCTATAATCACGCACGGGCGGGTCTGCCCTTCTTCTTAGAAAATGTAACTGCAGCGCCCCATGGCGGCGTTTCTGGCCTAATGAACCCTCGCCCAAAGAGCTCAGAATGACTGTGCCCTCAGAATCTAATCGGGTAGTCATCCTATGCGAGTCATGAGACGTGGCTGAGTACTGGGTGGTGTAACCGATGCCGGGTCTACAACCCTCGCGGAGAATCTAGCTCATCGTAGAAAACATCCCTATACTCGCAAACTACTTTGTAGATCTGTCCGGTCTCACTCGCCCTCAGTGGTGCGCCAGCCAACCCGCCAACCCGCCCCCGACACCCGGACTTGCCACACCGCTTCAGTGAAAAACATCATGCCTTGGCCCCCAAATACAACACGAGTACCATTCGCAGAGCGGTAACCTCACACGCCACAACCGATGACGACTCTATAAGCCGTCACCAATCCATCCCCGTGATGACGCCGAACTCGACATGTCCATGATCTCAGTCCATCAGGAGTAGAGTCCCAGATCTCTAACTCGCAACCACGACATATCATCCCTATCTCGCCCCATCCCTAGGGAGAACTCACATACAAAGGCTCCTCTCTAAGGTCTCTACCTCTAAGCCCCACTCTATCACAACCGATGCAACGAGCAAATGAATGCGACACTTAATCAAATAACACTTTCGCCATAAAGTAGATAGCAAAACGCACTTATATAATCGTCGATTCGCTGACTCACCGGCGGTGTATGGCAGAGACACGCCCGAACTGTCCTTACCGTGGGCCTCGCCCCTTCTCGTCGCCTATACCGCCTCTCCAAATTACCAACGGATGCCCGTAGCTCCTTTGAGATCGAAATCGTTCCTTCGTCTCGTACTGGGCGGGAGGAATATATCAGACCCTCTCCCCGTCTCTACCGCTAATCGGGATCATTGCCCCAAAAACCCTGGGGATCCCTATCTCCGGGGGCAATCCCTCCTCATATGTCCAAGTCAGCCGGGCATAACACCATCTGCCCAACCGACCGGCAACCCCCATCTCGTCCGGCCCAGATGGCCGTGGCCCTAACCCACGGAACTGGTTTCGCTTTTTTTCCCTTAACTAGAAGAAGGCCGACTCTCCTTCCTCTTGCACACACCTGCATCTCGGCGTGCTCCAAGCATCCTCGATTCTCTCTTTCTATGGCCGCACTTGAATCTCCAACCATGTAGTCCATGTCTCAGAGGCGGTTCTACAATCCCGCCACGAATGGACAACTTCAACCCATCTCTCGAATCCTCCCGACTTTGGCCATGTCCTGTGGGCCACGTAGTCATCAACAAAACTGCCATAGCTCCTGCGAAATCTAGACACATAATCCATCATACCATCGCCCCCAACTCGCCTCTAGGAACTCTTGAGCCTTCGCGTGATAGTAGTATCCTAGTGCACGATGAGCTTTAAAAGTCATCTATTTTTATCCATTTTTCTCCGCTTACTTTCATCCAAAGGAATAATTAATATGTAGAAATATGAAGAAACTCACCAATTTGTTAGCAGGAGTGTAAAGAAAGAAGAAAAAGCGCAGAGAAAAATGCAAAGAATCGTGGTAAAATATTAAAATGGCATGGCAAAATGAAAGCAAATGTTAACTAATGTCATAGCTGTCAGACAAATTAGCTTATGCAGTCAAGGAGCATCGAAAAATTGCAAAGGAAATTTGATGCGTCGCGATGTGGATCAAGGTTCGGCAACGAGACAACTGTGAGATCAAGGTCGATGTCGCTACAAGGGATGGAGGTCGCGATAAGAGAAGCGCTCGGCTATGACAGTGTTTGAAAAATGAAACTGCTAGACTTAAGTCGATGTCGCGATTAAGAGATCGACATGTCACGACACCAAAAGCAACCGCTTGAAGCTTCCAGAGACATACAAGACGTGCTCGCATTGAAGGCTGCAAATCTGTGTTGATGTCGCGACAAGAGATCGGCGCCTTAACGCGAAACCATCACCAAAGCCGCAAAGACGAGCTGATGTCACGACAAGAGATCAAGGTCGACATCAGAAACCTTCGGGCTTCAAAGCCGCAAAGACAAAAAGCCGATGTCGTGACAAGAGATTGATGTCGCCACATCGATGCCTTCAGAAAACAAAGGAATGTCATGACTTATTGATAAATGCCGCAACAAGTGCCAAAATTAACTAATGTCGCGACAAGGGATTCGAGGTCGCGATCAACAAAGAATACGCGCCCACTTGAAATCCACAAAAGAATGTACAATTAGGGGCCCAATCGAGAAACCCTATGTGCCATAAATTACCTAAGAAGAAAGGCAGTTTCGAGGCATGAGGTGAAGCATAAAGAATCTCGTAGCTTCAAGGTTTCATTTTATTTTTCTTTTCTTTCTTTTCTTTTATTTTTCTTTCTATTTCCGTTATAGATTAGATTATTTTCATCTTTTCTTATTTTTATTTGGTTTTCTCGGATTCGGATGTTATTATCGCTTGGAGCGTGTCGAATGCGTAATCTCCATTCTTTTTCAAATTACTACCGGAATGTTCAAGTTCGCATACCCGACTCACTTTTTCCAGCTTCACTTGCGCTGTTCCTATGATCGAGTGAATGCGTAGTGTGTAATTCAAAGAATTGAGAAACCCAATTTTCCATTATGAATGCTATAGCCGAATTTATCTTTCCATAGTTTGTTTCCAATAAATTGCAGAATCTGGGCTTATGAATTTACTCGTTATGGGTTTAATGCTTGATCCGAATATCGCTCTATACCCGATTTGATCTGTTTCATTGCTCTGATTTCAAGGAGGTCCTCTGAGTGACACAGAGAAGACATTCCTGAGAGTTATGAACATTTCCTTGAAGGTATATTAGCCTGTTATTAGAGATCTAATGAACTTTCAGGAAGTTACTTAGATAAATCCTTCTCACTTGAAATCAAGAAACGAGCCGAATGTGAATTCATCAATTTAAACAAGCAGAGTTCAATTCTAATTCGATCAAGGAGTTTCAATCCGTTAGCCGAGATCTAATCAAGGAGAGAGGGTGATCTATTCTAATTCAGAGGAAGAGCAGTTCCTCAGAAGTTGTATATCCTTGCTTCGATCGATAACTCGGGGAGCTAAGGCTTGATAAATCATAAACGTATGAAGTATCAGAAAAGAAAATACCCGCATTAAGGAAATCCCTTATTAGCAGTCATCTAATTCCCTGCCTTCGAAAGAATCAGCAAATTAGATCATGAACCGTGGAGTGTGGAGAGATCCACCAGATCGCTAAACGCCTCGATGCATTTTAAAACTTGAAATACACAAGCAATTTTATCATGTTAACTACAGAATTGATACTCAATACAGTTGGGATCTCGATGTCCTCTAAAGATAACTATTCAGCCCATTTATTTTCTTCACTATTCATTATACTTTATTCTTTAGATTTCCCGCTTATTTGATTTGCTCATTCTTTTTCCTAATATTTGTATATTTTACAACTTCTTGCCGGATCACAATGTCATGTTATAAATTAAAGGTATGGAGCTTCTTTGGTAGCGTAGTTTGATTTAGAATTCCTTGCACCTCATAGATCGAGATCTGACTTATATCCATTTTATTACTTGTCGAATTGCACTTGCAAGGATATTAGGCCAAACTAAAATAAAAAAATGATTTACACTAGGAGATTTTTGGTTTATATAATATAAAGTTAACAAGTTTTATGGCGCTGCCATGATTGTATAATAGTCCTTGGTAATAGTGTCGCAATTTGTATATGTCTTTTTGCCTTAACAAGTTTTATGATCACGTCAGATCGAAAGAATTTAGTAAATCAATATCCGCATCGAAAGAAGGAAATGCTAATTTGGACATTTTGAAGAAAAAGAACAAAATAGCTTTTCAAGCAAGGGTTATTTTTAGCCACTAACCTTAACAACCATATTGAAAATATTTGTCGACTGCACTAATCCTATTAATGTAAGTGTGTTTTGATTGTGGACAAAAACTTTAATGCATAGGAAACAGACATCGATCTCACTTCAGATACACGTAATTGTGAGAGAATCACCTTCGTGCTTCGAGAAAGATAAATAGCGCGTAAAAACTCAACCATGGTAGACGAAAGACAGGATCAATGAAGTATATAGAGCAACTAGAAGGCTTCCAATCACCGATACTATGGAGAACTTCTTGTAGCCTATTATTCAGATGAAAGATCAATCGCAGCCGCCTATCGATGCAAATAATTTTGGAACTTAAACCAAAGACTAATTACAATGGTCCAAGAGCATCACTATCGGGTCATCCCACTAAGGACTCAAACGAGCACTGGAACATTTCTCAGATGGCTGACACAGTTGAAGCCGAATTCAAGCAGGATCTCGTAAGTCATCAAATCCGCATCTATTCCCATTCTTCTAGCGAGATAGCAAACAATTACATGAGATATGAATCTTTACCATATGGTTCTCAATAGACACTGGGAGGAGTTAGTAGAGGCTCACTTAGGTGAGATTCTTTCCCCCCACTTCACCCCAGAGAAGGAGGGAATTCACTGTGTTTTAGCAGGGAAGATGAAAAACAGATGTAGCCTTAAAGAAAGATTCAAATCCACACGAAAGATGTCTAATGTGATGGTGGATCCGAAGACTCGATGGGATACGTATATCATGCCTCGAATGATATATCAAAGGAATCATCGATGCTTCTTGTCAGGAGATTCAAACGAAAAAGGCCGAAGAGGCAAAAGAGTCGATCAAGACTGGCTAAGTAATATGAAAACTCCTCCTTCGAGTTTTCAAGAGGAAGCAAACAGAGGAAAGGGATCATGGAGCTGATAAGATGGCCCATGGAGGCCAAGCTGATGCCATGCACAGGATGGACAAGCAAGAAAGGAAGACACACACTCGCCAAAGAGATAGAGCAACAAAGAGAGCTATTGGAAAGGAAGTGGCCGAGAGCTGTCAAGGAACACTTACGATGTCAAGAGGTTACGACTGCGAGGGAGCCGCAAGAAACTATCATTTTCAAACCCAATACTTTGAATCACTGAATACATTATCACCCAAAGATCGAGAACCATGAGAATTTCTCTTACATGCTGAGGTTTGAGCAAGGCTCCTCTAAGATGGGACGTAACCTCAATTGTATATCAATACCAATTAAGTATCTAAAGAGCAAGCAAGAAAGGAAATGAACATTAAATGAATATCAAATGGTCAAAGTGAGGGCCTAATCTCAAGAACGATGCCGCAGCTCACGTGGGATGCACTGCGAAGTCACAACTCCATGAACAAAAAGCTCATAGACGAAACAATCGCTACTAATTCTCAAATTTTTCGTAACACCACCAATGCATCCTCAAGGTCCCGGAGACACAAGGTGGGCAACCGCCCTAACCCCGCAGCCGGTGAGCATGCCTTCCCAAGTGACACAAAGAAGAATCCAAAAGACTCCGCATGGTCGTAAGTGTACCTTTAGATGGAAGGAAAGTAAAAGATGAAAGAAAAAATGACAAGAAGAAAGAAGAAGAAAGTCAAAGCAAAGAATGAGAAAAAGAAAGGAGGGACAAGAAGGATATCCAAGGCTCTAGACTCGCAAATCCCATTTCCACAGAGACTCGGCAAATCAAAGATAGAGGAGGCCAGAAGGTTTTTGAAAACCTTTCGGCTGTAGATCGCATGCCTTTTGGTCAGTATGGTGACTACTACTCATACCCTAGTGACATGCCGATAAGCAAGAAAAGAAAGATAGTGTAAGAAGGGATTAGAATCTCACCGCTATCTTCATAGCCAAGCAGTTGATAAAGAAAGAATTGCTTAAAAGATGAAGATCTGTGTAGTTTACAATTCCGATCATCATGAGTCGACCTGCAGTTTCTCTCGACCAGAGCTAGTATAAACTGACATGCCTCTTTCTCACGCTGCCAATTAAGTTCGGGGGAGGTTATTCCCACCACTATTACTCTTCAAATGGCAGATGTGATCGATGGTAAAACTCAAGGAGTCATGGAAGATGTGGCCACACCGTTGGGAAATTTGTTTTCCCAAGACTTCATCATTCCGACATGGAAGAAGATTCACAAGTACTCGCTATCGGGGAGACCATTCCTATTACCGGAGCTCTGCTCTAATCGACATGCAAAAGGAGTTCTCATCTGAGGGTCGAGAGGAAGTCGCGCTTTCAACTTGATCAAAAGTATGCACGTGTGACATGTGACAGAGAAAAATTGCAATGAAGTCGATGATGTTCATACCACAACCCCGATGTTCACAATGATCGGGTAATGCTCAAATTTTATCAATGAAAAAGAGATAAATTCCTAAAGATATTGAAGATGACTACTTTATTTGGCTCCATACAATGCTATTCTATAGAAACGTAATGAGTCTACAAAATGTAAAATGACAAAAGGGAAATAATGGCGGGAAATTCATCAAGAAACCAAAGAAGAAGGGCTACAAGGAAAGAGTTGCCAAGTCATTCGCGCATGCTTACTTAGAACCACCAGCAGAAAAACCAAAGGATTATCTCCATAGACTGACGCCGGTGAACAGAGGTTGGTCAAAATCGAAGTAGCTTACAGCAGTCTATACTTCGTCCATCGATGAGTTAAAGGGTATCGGCCCATCAATTTGCATGCACAAAATTCTCTCGCTTAGAAGAAAATTCCAAAGCCATCCGTAACATCAAAGGAGATCGAATCCAAGATGAAGGAAGTGAATGTGAAAGAGGTACTCAACACAATGTCGTTTTATCTATGCAATTTCATACCCGCGAGCCTGGGCCATGTGGTTCCAAAGAAGGCGGGTTTACCGTGATCCGCAATGAGAAAAATGAATTGATTCCAACAAGAACAAAGGACAGGATGGAGGGTATGCATTACTACAAAGAGTTTCAACACAACACCAGAAGATCATTTCTTGTCTCTTCATTGATCGATAAGTTGGATAGATTGAAGGTGACACCATTTTGTTTCTCGATGGGTATTCAGCTACAATCAGATTGTTGTCGCACTGAGATCAAGAAAGAAGACCACATTCACATGCCCCGGTGGTAAATTTTCGCTTTCTTATGATGCAAAGCATTTCAATGTAATGCTCCTCGCATATATTCTAAAGGTGTATGATGTCAATGTTCGCATCTTGTCAAGAGGTTATGGAAATTTTTATGGATGACTTCACCGTAATGGATCCGGGGCTTGATCAAATAAAGAACTCCGAAACAAGCAGCCTAGTATAAGACAAACAGCTATTAGAAAACACATTTTACGGTAACAAGGTATTGTTTTGGGCATAAAATTTCACAATGGATCAGCACCAACTAAGGTATCTGAATAATGCAAACCCGCACCATCTACCACATGAGGCAGTTTGGGGCAATGCCGGATTTTATAAGAGATTCATCAAAGACTTCTCAAAATAGCTGTGATTCACTACAGCAGACATCGGGAGAAGGATACAAGGTTTAATTTTGATGACTCCCGCAAGGCCATGAAGAAATCAAGATCAAATCGTTCAAGCACCTATAACGGCTGCACCGCACGGGATCAGGATTCAAATAATGCGATGCCAAGATTTCAGAATGGAGCCGCCTCAGCAAAGAAGAGAAAATATTCGTCCTCATCCCGTCTGTTGACTCATATATCAGTGCCAGAGAACCTTCAATGAAGCACAAGAAAATTCATTCAACAACCGAAAAGAGATGCTAGTTTCATAGCATTCGCTGCGGAAAAATTCAAGCAATATACTTGATCCCCATGTTATTATTCATACTGATCATGCAGCAATCAAGTACCTGATGTCAAAGAAGGAAGCTAAGCCAAGATTGATAAGGTGGGTGCTGCTATTGCAAGAGTTTGACTTGGAGATCAAGGATAAAAAGTGGCAGCGACAATGTAGCCGATCACTTGTCAAGAGTAGAAAGAAGATCACAAGAGAAAGTAATATTAATGCAGAACTTCCATGATGAATCATGAAAGCTTCCTTCCAACTTCCATGGCGTCGATATTGTGAACTATTTAGCTTCAGGAGAAGTTCCTTCGTAATTCAAATACCAAACGTAAGAGAGGAACTCGAATCACAGCAGGTATTATATTCGGGATGTATCCACTATTATTTAAAAGAGGTGCTGACATGATAATAAGAAGATGTGTGCCGTAAATGAATAAGGCAATTTAATGAATGCCATGCATCACCATATTAAAGTATTTTTCAGAGAAAGAACAACATAAGATACTCCAATCTCGATTATTGTCCCAATTATCTTCTGTGATTTGAATAGTGGTTAAATTGCAGGATGATGCCAAAAGATTGGAAATATTAGCGCTGGTAAATGGAAATGCCTAGAGTATAACAGAAAATCTTGACATGGGGAAATAGATTTTATAGAATTATTCTACCATCATTCAAATTGCATATCAAGGTGTTGATTATGTTTCCAATGGTAGAAGCAGGCTGGTCAAGGAATGATGCTAATACGCAGAGTTTTTGCAAAAATATTTTGAGCAGATTGAATTAACTACTATTGATTTATGAAGCCATTTTGCAAACAAAGATTGCAAAACCACATGCGTATGGATCAAACACTTTAATGAGTCTAGCTTATCATCCCCGCACTAATCGACGCTGCAGAATTTCCATCATGAGATTAGTAAAGAATTTGAGATCAGAGTCACAGAAGGCGACTGGCCTTCAAACTTTGATGATGCACTTCTCAAGCACAGATCATGATATTAAACTCCCATTGAATGTCCCCATACAGAATTATTGGCAAAACCATACTGTCACTACCTCCTGAATTGGAATACAAGGTCAAATGTGCAGTTTTTTGAACTTCGATTTTAAAACTGCAAGGGAAGAGAGATTGCTCCAACTGTCTAATCGAAGAATCGAGAAATGAAGCCTATGATAATGCTAGAATCTACAAGATAAGACAAAGAAATGACATGGACTAAAGATCCCAGGAAAGAGTTCAGAGTGTGGGAACAGTTCTACTGCTTAATTCTAGACTAAAGGTTTCAGAGTTGAAACTAAATGGAGTAACATGCGCAGTGTCAAGCAACAGCATTTCGAGCAGCATATTAAGGACCGACATCAGATAGCAATCTAAAGTCACTGATAAAGACCTAAGCACTATCTAAGCAGGGAGAAGGCATGAAGAGCTCCAGCAGGTTATCTAGAAACAGTTAAGAACTAAAATGAACAGTCCAATGAGGACTCAAAACTCAGCAATTAATGAGGCAACTATAAAATTTAGTTTCTACTTTTAGATTTTGAATTTTTTTTTGCAAGAATCTGCTTTGATTAGTTCTTGTAAAGTAGATACTTTAATTTTTGAGAAGTTAATCAGAGTTTAATTAAATTTTCAATCACAAAGATGGATCCATACGAAAGACAAGCGCGTGAAAAAGCACCAGACACCTCCAAAGAACTCGTAAATGTCACAACATGAACGTATGGGTAATCTCTTTCTCCCAACTAAACCCAGAAATATGAGTGGAATATCTTGTTGAATTTCGTTTGAGATGCCTCGAATAAATGTCTAAAGGAGTATAGATTGTGCTGAATTCAAGTTTTAGATCCCAACCAAGGGCATAAATGGATAAACAAAACTCAAAATGAAAAAGTCACGACATGGGTTTATTTATGTCGCCATAAACTTAGTATGTCGCCACATAAATGGGTCATGTGCCGCCTATCATCTCTTAAATGCCCTAAAACTAATGTTCCTAAATAAAAGTGAGGCGAATGATGTCGCGACAAGCGAATTTAATGAATAATACTAAATTTCACAAAACTCATTGAATCGCAATCTGAGATCCTTCCCACTGCTCCAATTTCCAGAAACCGTTCATCCTCCCTTCCTTCTGATTCTAAATTCCTGAAAACCCTAGCTCCCAAAATCTTCAGAAAACTTTCCTTCCGTTTCAAATAGTTTAAACCTCAAACTCACTTAACCTTTGAAGAGATCACGGAGGAATATAAACCATAAGAATCCGACAGAAGAACCGAGAAGAGATACCCATGTATACTAAAAGCAATAGCGCTCAAGAAAGAATTGACAAGAGAAAGTGGAAAGCAAGAGAAGAAGAAGTGGAAGATTTTGTGGTCGAGGAAGCTATTCCAACCTGGAAGAAGCACTATGCCAACAAGGGTTCGACGAAAGAAGATCTGGGAACCCGTCACTCCTTTCAAGGAGATGATCAGCCAAAGAGGTTGGAAGCTTTCGCACATCAAGTCAGCAAAGAAGTGGTGAAAGAATTTTATTCAAATCCGTATACAGAAAGACAACACCGTGTTCAATGAGAGTGTGGCACTACATGGAGCCAAGGCCATTAACGGTTTGGTGGAATGGCAGCACAAGCATGGGGTCCAAGTTCAAAAAGCTCTCGAAAACCCAAAGTTTAAGAAAATCGCAAAAGCTCAATCACTCGAAAAGCACAACTCGACGCGGGTGAGGACCAAAACCCCGAATAAGTGGAAGTCTCCTTGTTGAGGCTATATGGCTCAGATTTCAAGACTGCTTTGTCCCAACCACATGTGTGCATTGAGAGAGCAGAGTTAAATGATGTCAGATGTTATTCGAAGGGGTACAAGCTCAATGTAGGAATAGTAATTGAAAATTCTATAACGAGGTACCATGAAGGAAATAAGATATGGTCGATCCCTCACCAAAGAACAATAATCGTTTTATGTTTAAAGGTCGCGAAGGAGTCCGAAGAAGAAGAAGAAGAAGTCCCTATGACATCACCACTCCTACCTGACAGAGTGACAAGGGACCCGTAAACCAAAAAGAAAAAAGGGGGTGTTTGATTTGTTAAGGTAAGGCTCAAACTACAAAGACAAGAAGTTATGAGACTTCTCAGAGTTGTCACACAGCCATATAGAACCCTGTAAATTCCTCCTAAAAACACACTTTCAAGATTTATGTACAATGAAAGGTAGTGGTGAAGGAAGCTCCTTTAGATTTCTTCATCCTCTTAGCTGCTCCTCCCCTATGCAAAACAGTAACATTCAGAGAAGGTGAGAAAGCCTGGCGGGGAGCAATAAGAGAACAAAATGCAACAATGAGCCCTCAATGCTATTAAGGCTTAAGAAGATGGAAGAAAGGGAAAAAGAGTGGAATGTGCAACAAGAATTCAGGGAAGGAGTTTATGAAAAAGAGTTAAAAAGAAGAGATCAGCAATGGGAAGAAGAACTGAAAAGAAGAGAAGAATGTATGAAAAGCACTGAAGAAAGCAGCAGAAGACTTCAAGAAAGAAATTAAGAAAGAGATTCACATTCCTTTCTGCGTAACTCAAGTTGAAGTCATGAATCTTTTTATAACACCGCCAGCGTGATTTCACCCTAACCATCATGAAGAAAAAAGAGGTAGAACAGGAAGCCAAATTGGGAGAACAAATAAAGGGATTCAAATTCTTTATACAAGTCTCTACAAAAGACGAGAATAAGTCGGATGATAGAGACAAGAAGCAAAAGGATGCTGAATCCTACAGGCAGAGAGAATGGCTAGAAAATTTGGATTTGATTAACAACAATCTTTTCCTAAATTTTTGGAAATAATGATCGAGATGGAAAACACAATGAATGGCTCGGGGAAGAGAAGGTGATGAGCTAAACAAGAAGGTTGATCTTCAAATGATCTCATCAAGACTGTTGAGAAGGAAACTAAGAAGAGAAAGGAAAGAAGGGAAATGAAATTCCCTCCATTCCTGCTCTCATTTGAATACCCTAGACTCGATCCCTAATATCTTTGTCATTTCTTCCAAAGAAAGAGATAGAGATTCTTTCCAAGTCGACCTTCCTTATTCTCCTTAAAGCCCATACCGTGGTATCCAACACTGCAATTAACTGTAATAAATACAATTTGAATTGAATTGTTGTGTTACTTTGCTGAGTAAATCTTGTGTTGCTTTTGTGATCGCATAGTTGGGAAAAATAAAAGTAGGGAATTAGTTCAAGAATAAAACCGCGAGATGTAATGTCGAATCGAATAGCAGCTTAGATTAGAATGTCGAAATGCATAAAATGCGACAAGGGCCAAATGAATACAATTTAATTGAAACACAAAGTGCAAAGACTAAGTCTAACTCGATAAGTCCGTAATGTAGGAAGGTAATGCAATAGAAGGAACAAAACATATTTTGAGTTTGTGGTACCCAATGCAGTCAAGGAACCGTTGAATATCACCTAATGAATCATCATCAACAAAAATGAGTCAAGGAAATCCTTATGTTTAGTCAATAACTATTCAATCCAAATTCTAGAATTTGTTAGATTATTGATCGAGGCGAAACTTAGGTGACACAAATTTCGACAAGAGACGGCGTGTGCCATTCTCGATAGTTCGAGCCATTCCAATCTATCCCTATTCGATATAAACGATGCATATACCTTAGTTCCAATTGAGCTAAACAAGCCTATTTTTCAAAAAAATAAGCCAAAGGAAACTCCAACCCATCCTAAAAAAAAATCAATCCTTCAAGAAAGAACCTATGATTACCTAAGAATTCAAGGAGGAAGAAGAAATGAAGTTTGGGGAGTATATGTTGAGGAACTCAAGGAGAAAAAAAAAAAAAAGGGAATGAAGAGAAAAAGGCAAAGAGTAAAATAATAGAAGTATTTATGAGAGAAATGATCTTGTAGTTTAACTCTCTTGAACAATTAAGTTCTTAGGCAGCCACACTAGTACCCT
The DNA here is from genome assembly GCA_016808115.1 of Tetrastigma voinierianum. Taxonomy (NCBI): domain Eukaryota; kingdom Viridiplantae; phylum Streptophyta; class Magnoliopsida; order Vitales; family Vitaceae; genus Tetrastigma; species Tetrastigma voinierianum. The sequence continues at coordinate 7,953 of JAEQBH010009075.1, read as the reverse complement.
ACGCACTGGTATGGGAGCTACTAACCCAAAGTTCTGCTAAGAGTGCTAGAAAGCCTAAAAAGGTAAAACATTGCACTATCCTAATGGTGATAAACAAAGGAAATTTCGGGCTTGAATTACAAGTGAGAAATAGCATACAAATTAATCTGAAGAACAAAGAGATGTCCCAAACACAGTTTGAGGAGCTTATTAAAGAAACTACAAGAAAGAAAGCCAAGAAGAGGTAAAAAGAGAGAAAAGGTTCAGCATAATCTTAACCTAAAATTCCTTCCATCCTACCTATTACCCAAGCCTAAATAACATAAGCTCCAAAAGACCTGATTGATCTTGGAAGGCTGCAATTACCTACATTAGTGGAGATCAATATGAACAACAAAACCTATGGAATTTGGAAATATGGAAACAATCAAATCGTGAAGGACTCTGTGGAGTGAAGTGGACTCATTATGGAAGATGAGAAAGGAAAATAATTTATTATTCAACAGATCTAATATTATGTTGTTTGTAAAACATTCCCCAATAGTTTAGTTTTGTATACTATAAAGATTAAAACTAACCTTGAACTGACTTCAAGCTAGATGTACAGAAAACAATGCATTCTCAGATTAATCAAATTGATCAAGTAATGCAAAACTAATTAAAATGTCATTTTTGTTTGAGGATAAACAATTCTTTCTTTTCTTTGTCGAGGACAAGAACTTGTCGTGAGCTCGACAGAGCTTAAAGTCATCTATTTTTTATCCATTTTTCTCGCTGATTTTTCATCTTAAAATGAATAATCATTATGCGTAAATACGTAAGAAACTCAACAATTTGTTATTAGCGTGGAGGTGAAAGAAAGAAGAAAAGCAGTGAGAAAATGCAGCACCGTGGAGTAAAATGCAGAAACGGCAGGCGTAAATGAAAGCAAAATTCTCGTTAACTAATGTTGCAGCAGGTTACATTACCCAAGTATGCAAGTCGCGACATCAGAAAATCACGGGAATTTGACAGTCGCTACAGGATCAGCGTTCTGGTGAATCGAGGACAACTGTAGACTTAAGATGCCGCTATTAAGGGATGGAGCGGAAGGAAGAGAAGCGCCGCTATGACAGTTTGAAAGATGAAATCGTTAGACTTAGTCGATGTCGCGATAAAGAGACTCCGATGTCGCGACACCAAAAGCAACCGCCAGCCTCCGCAGACATAAGACGGCTCGGGCTTGAAGGTCAGTAGCCTTGGTCGATGTCACGACAGACCTATGTCGCGACGCCGTAAACCATTACCAAAGCCGCAAATATACGAGCCGATGTTACGACAAGATTGATGTCGTACATCGAAACTTTCGCCCCAAAGCCGCAAAGACAAAAGTCGATGTCACGATAAGAGATCGATACCACATCGATACCTTCAGAAAACAAAGCAATGTCATGACTTATTGATAAATGCCGCAACAAGTGCCAAAACTAATGCTGATGTGCGGATCCGAGGTCGCAACCTCGACCAAAGAATACGCCACCCACTCGAAATCCACAAAGAGTCGCATCGGAATTGTTCCAACTGAGAAACCCTTATAAATACAGCTAAATGAAGAAGAAAGGCAAATAGAGGCATGAGGTAGCTGCATGAAGAACTGGCAAATTAAGGCTTCATTTTATTTATTTTCTTTCTTTCTTTTCTTTATTTTTCTTTTTCTATTTCCGTCGTTATAGACAGATTATTTTTCATCCTTCTTATTTTTGTTTTATTTTTCGATTCGATGTTATCGCTTTGAGCGTGAGCCGAAATGCATCTATCTTTTCAAAATTACCTAGAATGTTCGAAGCTCTACAAACTTAATTCACTTTTCCGCTTCAATTTGCTGTTCATGATCGAGGAATGCCTGGTAGTGTAATTCAAGAATTGAGAAACCCAAATTCTTCCATTATGAATGCTATAGTCGAATTTATCTTTTCCTTATAGTTTGCTTTCCACAAATTTTTAAAGTGAAATCATTTATGAATTTACTTCTGCCATGGTTTAATGTTTTCGATCCGAATATCGCTTCTTATACCCGATTTAAGATTTGTTTCATTGCTATGGATTTCAAGGAGGTCCTCTGAGTGACACAGAGAAGACATTCCTGAGAGTTATGAACATTTCCTTGAAGGTATATTAGCCTGTTATTAGAGATCTAATGAGCTTTGTAAGTTTACTTAGATAAATCCTCTTCTACTGGAAATCAAGAACGAGCTGGAATGAATTACTAATTTAAACACAGAGTTCTGCCTTCCTAATCTCCATTAAGAAGCCAATCCTGTTAGCCGAGATCTAATCAAGGAGAGGGTGATCTATTGTAATTTGTGAAGTAAGAAAACTGTGAAGTTGTGAATATCCTGCTTGAATATGCACTGGAGCCAAGGTTTACAAATTCATAAATGTATGAAGTATTGCAAAAGTTGAAAATAATGACATGAAACTTATTAGTAGTCATCTAATTCCTGCCTTCGAAAGAATCAGCAAATTAGATCATGAATCGTGGAGGTGGAGAGATCCAAATTGTACTACTAAACGCCTCGGGATGCATTTTAAAAACTCGAATACACAAAGAATTTTACTCTGTTAACTACAGAATCGATACTTCACAATAGCAATGATCTCGATGTATCTCTAAGTTACAACTATTCAGCTTCCATTTATTTTCTTCACTATTCACATTTATTCTTTGATATTTCCACTTATTTGATCGCTCATTCTTTTCCTAATATTTGTATATTTTATACTTCTTAAGCTCGGATCACAATGCTCTGTTAGGTCCAGTTAGTATGTATACTTCGAGTAGTCGTGCAGAAGTTGATTTTAGAATCTCTCGAGATCTCCAGATTAATATCTTGGACTTATCCATTTTATTACTATGGTTTTAATTCTGCACTTATAGATACAGCCAAAACTAAAATAAAAAAATGATTTACACTAGGAGATTTGCCTATATAATATAAAGCAACAGTTTTATGATGCCTGTTCGGATTAGACAATAGTCCTTCGGGTAATGTCATAAATTCAGATATGTCTTTCGTCTCAACAAGTTTTGATGATACATTGGTTTCAGGATGACAATAGTCCTTGGTAATAGTGTCATAAATCTAGATATGTCTGGGTCTCTTAAATACTTACCCATGAAAAGTCATGAACTCGCCCAAGTCATTTCAGATCTCAGAGGTCTTAACCCAATTCCACCACACACTCAGGCCTCACCCTAGCCGGAATGCAACTAGTCTAACTCGTCGTGACGTGAGGCACCTCCATAGCCCTAATACCTTCTCAACCCGCATGACCCAAATGGTCCGCCACCACCTGACCCTCCTCCCCTCAGGAATGCTGCCAGAGATGATGTGCCCCAACCTCGGAGGTTACCCCTGACCTCCCCCAAGCCACCCCGCTTGGCACTAGCTCTCAGGCACTGGCAAAGCAAATTAAGAATCCTAGCAAATCTTGAGCAAATGCTTGGTCAGGTCAAACACCGTGGTTCTCGGGCCAGCACCCGGACGCCCCCACATCCTCGCCCTCGACCAGCCATCTACACATGTCGAGACAGCGGCTCCTCTATCGCAGATTCTAAGGCAATCACACCCCAGATACCATTCCATATAAGTCGTAAAATATTTCATACATAATCTCCTTGCATTCATAGGAAATGCAAGACAATAATTCCACATTAAATCATTTTTAACAAAAAAAATTTTATTTTAAGAGATTTTATTTCATTTTTTTTATTTTTTATTTTTGAAAACCTTGTGAATAAAGTGTCTGATGAACAAGAATTATGAACAGCGTCTATGAACAAGCAATTATGAACAAAGGCTCATGAACAAGTGTTCATGAACAAGCTCTCAAAAGTGACTTTAATAGTGCACGAGTCAAAACTAGCCTGCATACCTCGCCTAGGCTCGGGCGCACGTGCTCGGGCGCGACTACGCCAGGCCACAGGTCAGGCATGGCAGCCATATCGCAGTGCACAAAGATCGGGCCGCGCTTGCGCCCCTGCCGTAGACATCGCGGCCGCGGTCGCCGTGAGCACGCCGAGCGCAGGCGCCGCGTCGCAGGCCTTCTGGCCACGAGACATACAACCGTATCGCAACACACGCCCGCCGCACGCACGTGCCGCCGCGCACCTCCAGGGCAGTATCGTGGCGCATCCTACGCAGTATCGTAGCCTTGATGTGTTGTATCATAACCCAAAGGTCGCCCCACTCAGCCACGATACAAAATTTTGTATCGCATCCCCGTCACTGTGCCATACCTGGGCGCTGAGTCACAGCCCCCAAGCAGCCCGGCCGTGGCGTGCCCCAGACACGGTCCTACCACGCTGTGTCGTGGGTGTGGCCTAGCCGTATCGTGGCCCCCTGTGAGCGGTGCTCCACACCTCTGCCACACACAATCCTTTTGTATCGTGGACTCACGCGATTCACTCGCAACTTCTTTTTTTTTCACATCATTTTTTTTCTATTCCAATCATCGAAAACCACCAAAAAAAATATTTATTTATTTTTTCATTTCCCAGTAGAACCAAATAAATTTATTAAAATTTATTTATTTATTTATTTATTTTTTCCGCTTACACACTCAGAACCCGAGAAAAACTTCAACACATTTTTCATTTAATTCTGGACTATCATCAAATTTTTCGAACACCTAAGGTTATATTTCACCCTAGTGTTCAACACACGTCCTCCCATACTCACTACATACAAACAATAATCAGATCACAATAACAATCATCGAGTGCACACTATTCATCAAAACATGCAAGGTATGCACGATCTAACCTCGCTCCCATCGAGTCCCAGTATATCGTGATACCTAATCCTACCGATACTAAGCTATAACTCTAGTATCCAACATCGAGCTATACTAAGCTGTGATGTTCTTACACCTTATGACCATGGCCTAAGCCCAAGTACCTCAAGCCCTAGGTTTTCGTATACCTATACTCTGATACCAAGCCGTGACGCCCCGTTCCCGGGGGTCCGTTGACAACCCTTCAACCCGCGGAATACTCGTGAATGTCGGGTAACTCGACACCACTCACGAAAATCGGGCAGAGTCTCCTTTGTACGGGGAGCTCTACCCAAGGTACAAACCCGTCCCAACAAGTTTACAATGACCACACAAGGTCCATATGTGAGTAAAATAACGCCACTCGAAACCCCCTCGCATCAATACTCACCCAAACATATCCCAACCAATATATTACATGGTTCAAGAGTTTTTACATTACTCTTAATTCAACATATATTAAAATTTACAATTCTAATACATGTTATACAAATTAAAAATGCCAAAGCCACAACACGACCTTCTTCTAAACAAGGCCTCTAGTGAGCGCCGTCCTCGTGCACACTCCCTGTACCTGAAATGGTGATCTCTCGACAGGGTGAGCAAAGCCTAGTAGTGATAATTTCCTACATGGGTTACTCCCCACCTAAGTGCACATGTTATGGCAAATAATCACATTCAAGCAATTTTTACGAATCTACCGAATGTCTACGCTTCCAAACCCATGTCTCGCAAATTCCTCACCAACTCTCACATATGCCTAAGCCACAAGTAGTAAAATAATCGGGCCAAACAAAAGCTATTTGTTCTCGGAAAACACACTACCGAAGTTTCTAAGAAATATCTGGACACGCCTTCGAGGCGAATATGTTGGATAACCCTCCGAAACACTTCATGGGTCATTCCGATGTGAATTGTTGGACAATCTCCCAACACGTAAAAAGTTTTTTTTTTTTTATTCTCCCGAAAATCTTCAAAATCTTCACAAACATTTTCATTTTTGTTTCATTTCATGTCACGACTCACACCTAATATTCTAGGCTACCCTGCATATTGAACGCATTATGCCAATTCCAAATAATGCATGCTAACACCACATGCATATATTAACATAATTTACTCACAAAAATCATGTTATTCAATTTTTCACATCAATAACACCAAATTTAGCTCACGCATTTAATTGAAGAACACAAAAGAATTCCATTTAATCACTTACAAAACACATTTTCACACCAAGAAATCATGTCATATTCACGTGAATGCTGAAACCCCTAAGCACAAGTTCACGACCACCAAATTTGGAATTTTCTCCACTCGGTTCAAAGGTTTTGAGACCGACTTATCATAAATCAAGCCTTTCGTAATATCCTTAACCATAAATACGACTCTTAACCAAAGAATAAACCAAGGGAAAAGATCCTCACTCTTGAGTTGCTCCGAACTCCACCAAATCGGTATCCACGCGTAGCCCTCGCCGCGTAGATAGACTTTGCTTCTTGCTCATTCGAGAACCGACGGTCCGAATGGCCGGAAATCTAGAGAGAAGGAGCTCTCTTCTCTCTAGAAATGAAAAACCCTCACACACTGCCCATATATCCAGCCACCGGGCGACGTGCTTTCTTTTTTTTGTGCCAAAATGAAGAAGATGATACTGTTCATATTTCTCGCCTTTATTATCATTAACATTTTAATTAATTCCATCTATGTCCCCTTTTCTTGGATTTTTCGACATCATACTATCTCTACTATCCATCCTGTTTTCTCTCTCTAATCTTGCAACATGTGTCATGAGTACATGTAGTAAGTTACTTTGTCACATCACATGTTCTTCTCAAACCCGCTTTTTACTTAATAATCTCGACACCTCCAAATGTCAAAAAACGTAAAAATTCCGACCGTCTTTAATTAGATGAAATTGATGCAGTTTAGATTTTGGCCAGATCGATTCCAACTACAAGTTCTGCTTTCGTCATCCGAGATTTAAAAATTCGTATTGACCGAATTACTATTTGCCATTTTTCTAAATCGAATTTTCTGCTCCTACAAACCGTACCATAGCCATTCACATTCGTCGGTTACGTTTTCCCCACGGCGTTAGTGATGTATGATATTCTGTTTTTGGATGGCAACACCCGATTTACTTTATGGCAGGTCAAGATGCGAGCTATTCTTACGTAGATGGATTTAGAAGAGGTGTTGTTAGATTCTGACAAGATGCCTTCTTCTTGGATGGTAGAAGAGAAACAAAAAATGATAAAAAAACTATGACTCAGATTCACCTCCATCTAACGAATGACATTTTACAAGATGTCTTGAGAGAGAAAAGCATCGCTGTGTTGTGGTTGAAACTAGAGCAACTATGTATGACGAAAAGTGAACCCAACAAATCGCATCTTAAGCAATGACTTACCATCGTCGCATAAGCTACGTTTTGTGATTGATCATATTTCTACCTCTAACGAAATTGTTGCTGATTTGGAGACCATGATGTGAAGACTAAAGGTCTTGTTGCTAGAGGAAGGTCTCAGGAAAAAGGTTTAAGGAATAGTGATATAGGCAAATCGAAGTCCAAAATTAGAAACAAGTCTTGCAAGTAATACAAGAAAAGTAGGCACGTTATTGATTATTATTATAAGCTACAAAAAAAGAATAAGATGGCTGCAACCTAAATAAAGCACCGATGAACTTCTCAATTAAGTTAGTGTTTGTGAGAAGATGATCATAGTGACGGTGAAATGTCAGTCAAGCTGATGGAAATTCCAAGCTCTGAGGAATGGATTCTGATTTTAAGGTAATGCCAAGGTCCACTGAGATTAGTCTTCAACATAGCGAAATCCGCGTCAAAAGGTGCGCCTTAATGTGGGTAATGATGTACTCCTTGGTAAGATTTGTGCCGTACTACTGTAATCAAGATGTTTGATGGAATTGTTATAACGTTAGGGGATGTGAAGCACGCCTCATATTTGAAGGGGAATATCATCTCGTTAAGTACTCTTGATTCAAAATGTACAAGTACACTGGTGAAGGTGGAGCATTGAAGGTTAGAAAACGTTTCTGTGATGAAATGATGTGAAAAGAACCGCAAATTTATATTGCTGGGTGGTACTATAGTTACAGCATGCTGTTGTTGCTCTAAGCTTATGACAGATGGTGATG